>JAPCYP010000436.1:0-43544 GCA_035048595.1 Echinosophora koreensis | reverse complement strand
GCCATTTATTTTGAATAGCTCGTCTACATGGTTGGACACGGATATTCACTCTTTCGATGATTCCTGAACATATTGTATTTCAAATATCCTGTAAGACTAGATAAGACATGTTAGAACTTAACTAACACTTTGCCATACAAATTTAATCCTTTTTGTTAACATCAAAACTCAGATTATTTTAATCCAAATTACTTTGGTTCCAATAGTTGTGATACTGTCAGTTCATTCAACATCCATCTTAGCCAAATGACTTCACTTATAGTTGCTGCCATTGCCCTATACTCGGCTTCAGCTGATGATTTTGCCACCACTGTCTGCCTTTTTGTCCTCCAAGATATTGAAGAGCCTCCTAGCATGATCAAATATACAGTGCATGACCTCCTTGTCAAGGGTCACCCTCCCTAATCGGCATCACAGTAGGCTTCTAGCTAGAAATCATCACTGCTGGATAGCAGTATTCCCTGACCTGGAGTGGTTTTCAAATACCTCAAAATCCTATCAACAACATCCATATGTCTGTGTTTAGGTGAAGACATGAACTGGCATAATGTATTAACCGCATAGGTTATATCAGGCCTTGTCACGGTTAAGTACAGTAGCCTTCCCAATAGTCTTCTATACCTGGATTCATCTGCTGCAGGTTCATCTTCATTAACCCTTAAGTTACAGTTTTGCTCCATGGGGAATTTGCTTGGTCTGCATTCCTGCATCTTTGTTTCCTGTAGGATGTCCATTGTATACTTTCTTTGACTGAGGACAATTCCTTGTTGTCACCTCAATCCCAAGAAAGTACTTTAATGGCTCTAAGTTTTTAATGCTGAAAGCTTCATTCAGAAAGTCTTTAACCTTCTGCATAAGCTTTGAATCATTTCCTGCTAGGATTACATCGTCCACATAGATTAGGGCAGTGAGGAAGACTCCATCCTTGTTGTAGATGAATAAAGAGTGGTTTGCTCTGCATTGTCTAAAACCAATGGAGTTGAGTGCTCTTGTGAACTTTTGATACCAATTACTGGAAGCTTGTCGTAATTCATAAAGAGATTTCTTCAATTTGCAAACTCTTGTTTCCCCTTTCTTTGCAAATCCTTGTGGTATTTGCATGTAGATTTCTTCATTCAAGTCTCCATGTAAAAATGCGTTATTTACATCAAGTTGATGAACTAGCCACCCTTTCTTTGCTGCTATAACCAATAGACACCTCATGGTTACCAAATTTTCCATGGGTGCAAATGTTTCATGGAAGTCCTCCCCCTCAACCTGAGTGAATCCTCTTGCCACTAGGCTTGCTTTGTATATTTCCACTTCTCCAATTGGCTTGTACTTGATCTTGTAAACCTATTTAGAGTCTACAGCATGTTTTCCAGGTGATAGTGCTTCCAATGTCCATGTTTGATTATCTTCTAAGGCTGCAATTTCTTTTCTCATTGCTTCTTTCCAGGGATCATGAGTTGCTGCCTGAGAAACACTCTTTGGCTCATCTTGTGAAGAGATGGCCACTAAAAAGACAGTGTGTGAAGCTGAAAACTTATTATATGATAAGTAATTGGATAAAGGATACACTACTAAGTTACCAGATGCTGAATTGTTTGAGGAATGACTGATAGAAGGTTGCAAATCCACCTTGTAGTCTCTGAGATGCCTTGGAAGCTGTCTTATCCTTCCATTATGCCTTTCTTCATCTGAACATCACTTTGGGTGTTCACATTCTCACTGCTCTCTGCCTGCAACTCTGTTTCCTGAATATTTGAAGATGTTGCAGGTTGGTCATTCAAAGGTGCTGTTGGCTGAACCTGCACCATATCTTCCTCCCAGATCATAGAAGGAGCTTGCTGTTTGTTTGTACCTGTTATCTCAGAGTTTTCCTTCTTAAAAGGAAACTTCTTTTCAAAGAAAATATCATCTCTAGACACAAAAATATCTTTGTTTGAAATATCATAGAACTTGTATCCCTTTTGTCCAGAGGGATAGCCTACAAAGACACATGCTTTCCCTCTTTTATCAAATTTACTTTGTTTCCTAGTTTTCAAAACATATGCCAAACAACCAAAAACCTTTAAGTGGTCATAGCTTGGCTTTCTCCTAAACATTACCTCATATGGTGTCCTATTATTTATTACTTTTGATGGTCGCCTATTGATGATATGCACTGCTGTAAGGATGCATTAACCTCAAAGTTGAATAGGCAAACCTGAATGGAACCTAGTGGCATGCCCTATCTCTAGAATGTGCCTATGCTTCCTTTCAACTATCCCATTCTGCTGGGGAGTGTATGTGCAAGTTAGTTCCATGATTATTCCTTTATCTTCCTAGAATCTTTGCACATGACTAGATGTAAATTCTAAGCCATTATCAGTTCTTACTCTCTTAACTCTCTTGCCAAATTGAGTCTCTATCATGCATATGAACATAGGTAAATACCTTTCTACCTCAGATTTATGCTTCATAAGATATACCCATACTCCTCTACTATAATCATCAACTATGGACATAAAATAATAGGCCCCTGACGTGGATGCAGTAGAATATCTACCCCATATATCACAGTGTATTAGATCAAAGCAAGAAGTTGTTTTTAGTGAACTTAATGGAAAAGGTACCCTAGTTTGCTTTGCCCTAATACATGAATCACAAGGCACATTATTCAGATTTTTAACTACATCAAGAATAGAATCTATATACATCATTTTAGCATCTGAAGTGTGCCCAAGTCTTGCATGCCATAACTCATCATCTGCTGACTTGTCTACCTTTATAGCCACTCCATGATTCCTTGTAGTTCAAGAAGATATAGCCCGTTTTGATGCTTACCCTTTCCAATCAGGATCTTCGAAGCTAAGTCCTGGATTATGCATGAGTTAGGCAAGAAAGTTATAGCACAGTTATGATCTTTTGTTAGTCTACTAATCGAGAGAAGATTACATTGAAAATTAGGAATATATAAGTCATCATGCAATCTTATCCCATTGGAAAGTTCCAACTTTCCTGAACCTTTTACAGGAATATAAGCACCAATTGGAATTCTAACAGGTTGTTTATCAGAAAACAATTTTTCTTTTAACAATTTATCATCACAAACAATATGTTCTATGGCACCTAAATCTATGATCCAGGGCCTTTCTAACATGATGTTACCTGCCATGTTCACAATGGATTTGCTCTTCTGTGTTCCCATTTGAGAATCACCATCTGGCTTCAACTGCTATATCAACCTTTCATATTGTTGCAGTGTTAGTCCTGGAATTGGGCTTGCTTCAACAGTCACTTGAGCCGCCTTGGATCCTCCCTTCTTTCCATTCCAAGAACTTGTCTTTTCCCTTTTATCATGATTTGGTTTCCTCCAATTTTGAGGATAACCAACAATTTCCCAGCACTCATCTTGAGTATGTCCTATTTTCTAACAATGCTCACATTTGGGCCTTTCCTTTCTTCCTCCTTTTCGCTCCTCAATTTCTTTGTACCGAGTGCCCTGAGTTTGAAAAGCATTGGTCTCTGACACAGACTTGTGCATTGCAGATATTAACCTTTGTTGCTCATCTTCTGCAACAAGGTGATAGGCATGACCCATGGTGAGCTTAGGAGCCATGCTCAATATCTATGTCTTTACCATGCTAAAGACATCATCAAGGCCCATGAGAAAGTCATAAAGCTGCTTCCTTTCTCGCATTTGCCCTAATTGCTTTTGCACATCACATTTGCATTCCCCGCAAATGCATTTGATCCATGGTGAATTCGATTGGACCTCATACCATAACCATTTAAGCTTTGTGTAGTATGAGGGCACATATAGCTTTTCTTGCCTGAGCAAGGATTACGCTCCGCAACTCATAAACCCTTGGAGCATTTCCCTTTGCAAATCTTGCTTCAAAATCGATCCATATTTCCTTTGTGGTGCTAGCATACCTAACACTGCTTCTGATTTCTTTGTCCATTACAGTTTTCAACCAACCTTTTACCATAGTATCACACCACATCCAATGAGCAAGACTGGGTGAATCCGCAGAGGGCATAGGAATCGACCCATCAACGAACTCAATCTTGTTCCTTGCATACAGTGCATTTACCATATCTGTGACCCACTCCCCATAATGAAGTTGACACAGGCAAACACAAGAAGGGAGGTTGAATTGTGTTTGTTATAATTTTTGAAAACAACCTTTTGCAAAACTAATTGTCTTACACAAGGAATAAAAGGCAGAGGCACACATAGAGAATGATATTTTAAATAACTTAACAAAACCAAGTTCAAATCCCCACAATTAGCATAAACAAATAAAACTGAAGAGATAAGGGATAAGAAGATTCACACAAGTGTTTTATCCTGGGTCATTCTCTTCCAACCAAGAGCTGCGTCCAGTCCCTTTGACTTGAAGGTTTTACTCCACTATTTTTCCAAATAGATTACACCAAGGATTCAACACCTCTCCAGGCTACAAGTATTCATTTCTTACTAAGCCTCTTCAGGCTCTAACTCTAACAAAGAGATTGTTTGCTTTTTAATCTTCTAACTCACTATGTGTGAGAATATGAAAATTTAATATCTTTTGAATATTACAATAATATTCAAGCTAAAGAATTACAGACTTTTGCTCTTGAAAGAATAAAAGAATGAGAGCTTGTAGAATCGCAAATGTTTTTCTAGAAAGGGTTCTGTATATGCAAAAGTTGTTTTTTCAGAGGTTGAGGTCTTCTATTTATAGTGACCTTTTTCTTCACTTGAAAATCTTCAACGGTTGTTTTGAATATTCCCGTTTAGAGATGGTATCAAATGCATAATATCCGTTGTGACTGATAGCTTGATCGTGGCCATTGTGAAATGTACTATTGGTTATCACTTTTGCACAAAATGGTTACACCTCTGAGCAATTGCTACTTGAAAACTGTCTTGCCTCCTTTGTACAAATTCCAGCTATTCCAGCGATAAAGGTGATAGGGTACAATGCATTTTGCATTTCCTCATTGTACTACTGTGCTTTTTTTTTTTTTTTTGCATTTCCTCGATGGTACTATGTTTCTCTCACAAAGAAACAAGGCATTAAAACAGTTAAAGCAAATAGGAAGGACCAACATTCGTTTGAAATAAATATCAATCATTTGAAATAAATACTTCTATGTAGTCGGGGTAGCATTTATTGAGCATATGAAAAACTCATAAGAAAAGGTGCTCGTCTACTTAAAAACTGCGTCTACACGCTCATGGTTAAAACCTCTTTTAGCTCGTCTACTGACGTGACTCTCGTCTATCATCAAGTCTTTGGACTTGCTATATTTCAGTGAGTTACTTTGATCTCTGTCTACTGATGTGGCACTTAAGATCGTCTACTTATAGAAACTAAAGTTCCCGTCTACTGAGAATATTTTATTTATCGTCTACTCGAATAAATAAATATACCAATCGTTTTTTAGCAGCTCGTCTACATGAATGGACTCAGATATTAGGAAACTCTTTCAAGGTTTCCATAACTTATCAAATTTTGAACATTCCTGTAAGACTAGATAGAGCATGTTAGATCTCAACTAAAACTTTGCCATGTAAATTTAATCCTTTTTGTTAACATCAAAACTCAGATTTTTAATCCAAATCACTTTGGTTCCAACAATCTCCCCCTTTTTTATTATGACAAAAACTAATTAAATTTGAGTGAGCAAAGTCTAAGAGAGCTTACAAAGCTCCCCCTAAGACAAAGCATTCAAACTTAACAGGAATAAAATATAAGACATAAACTCAGCAGCATACATCATATATATATCTTATCAAATCAGTTCAGCTACTTATCAGTTAAAAGATAGTATCAGAGCATATACGCCGAGGATAGTATCAGAGCAATCAGAAAGAAGCATATAATAAAATATGTCAAAACATATATAAACAAGTAAAATCATGATCATGCATATGCAGACAAATGTATACTTTTCAAGAATTGATGTTATAAAATTTAATTAATTCTCTCTTTCTCCCCTTTTTTTGTCATCAGACAAAAAGGTAAAAGGAGGGGACCATCATTGTCAGTATTAAGAAAAGAAAGAGAAAAGGCTAAGATTAGGCAGGAGGAGGTGGAGGAGGGGGGGTCAAGATTTTGTCTCTGTTTCAAATCAGTCAAGAACTCCAACATTTTGTTGACAAGAGCAAGAGTTGGGCCATGGATTCTTCAATTTGTTGCTTGACTTGCTCTTTAACTTGCACATTCATTTTCTCAACTTTATCTTCCACAATTTTCCCAATCACCTCTTCCAAATTCTGTGGCAATGGGGGTCTTGAGCTTTCAGCAGAGTCTTGAAGATGCTCTTTTCCATGATTCTTCAAAACGCACTTTGAACAACCTATGCACGGCCGTACATCATGAAGCACGGCCATACATACTATCCCGATATTATAAATAGGTGTCTTACGGGGGTTGCGGCTGTAACCCTCAAAATTGGCACATTGGGCAATCCTAGTATGGCAGAAACCTCTCATCTCTTCCTTCCCTTGAACCCTTTGAAGTTCTTGGCGTTCTTGCTCTAGTTTTGGGATAGTAGTCATGCGTTGGTGTCGGTAGAGGTACGTCGGTTATCCCTCTCTATTAGTCTCTTTTCCTAAATTTGGATTGAGATTAATTGGTTGTCCCCTTCTTGTTTGGCCAAGGCTTGGGAAACTCATCGAGTCGCTTGAGGGAACGCGACCAATTTGCTTTCGGGGATTAATCTTCATACCAGGTATGGGGAGAAGAGCTAGTATGAACATGTAGGCTATGGGGTAGCGTAAGATGAGGGTTAACCCATGACCCGTTTTGCATTCTAACTGTCTATTTGATATTGTATGCTATTGTATGATGTTGTCTTGTTTATGATGATATGCTTTCAATTGATGATTAATATGCCTATGTATGTAAGATGTTTATTGGTGTGTTGAATAACATGATGATGATGTTGTTTGATGATGAGACTGTTATGATAATGATGATGATGTTGTGCTCTTATGAGTATTGATTGTTGAGGATATTAATGCCAACAATAATGTTAAGACGTTAAAATATGTTAATAACGATAATGAGAATTAAGGGATGCTTTCCTAGTTGTTCATAAGACATGAATGTAGTATGAGAGGTAAGGTTACTTAGTTAAAGACCCTAGGACTGATTAGTGAGTGTTCTAAGGACATTAATAATGAAGTTGTGATTAAAGGATTAATTCCCCATGATGATAAGACATGAATATTAATGAAGAACAGTTAAGATTAATGAATCTGATATTCAATGGATTGGTAAAAGCCAATAGGTTGAATCTGTGTATTGTCCCAAGGATTTGGGAAAGGGTTTCTGACCCTTTCTGCCCAGATCAGTACGACCACGCTCCATTAAGTACGACCGTGCTTAACAGGGAGCATGCCCGTGCTCCAGTTTGAAATCCAACGAAGGGTGCGCTCTTGAGCAAGCCCATGCTTAACAGGCAGCACTGCCGTGCTTGCCTGCAGGTCCAGCACGCCCGTGCTCACCTGACCAAAACAGAACCAGAATGCTGAAATAGGGGTTTTCACCCTGGCGCTTAAAAGACTTAATAAGATACCAACGAAACATGAAGACCAAAGACAAGTGAAAAGATGATGATGAGCCTTGATGCTTAATGGACAAGGCGTTGAGCTCTGGTACTGCAGAACCAGAGTGTTAATAATTAAAGTGAGAAGATAACGTTGTTGATGTTGTACCTTATTAGCCTAGTGGCCAAGGGGGCCTTGATGCTTAATGGTCAAGGTATTGAGGCTCTGGTGCTTTTCGGCCAGAGTGTTGTTTAAGGTTTAAAGTTAAAAGATGATGTTACCTTTGGTGCTTGTTGGTCAAAGAGGTTAAGCCATAATAGATGGTGTTGATGGAGGTGGTGGATGTAACGCCCTTCGTTACATTAGTAACCCAAATTAATTTCAATAAAAATCATTCAAAACATTTAAATAAAATACATAAGTCATAAAAAATTTCTCAAATAACTAAGTACGAAAATGCCTTGTATTAAATAAAATAATAGAATTTACAAAGTATTGAAAAATATTAATAAATCCAATCATTTGAATAAAAACCAAAAGCCTCAAAACCGGGCGTCTAATTATAATCCGAAAAAAATAATATGTAAACCAAAGAACGTCATCCGCATAATACTCTCAACCATACTACATTACTAACCAACTATCTAATAAAAAAGATAACTCTTCATATCTCTGGATCCTCAATAGCGATGTCCTCGGGCTCTGAAAACAACACTTATAATGAGATATAAAATCCCAGTGAACAACAATACAGTTATAAAATGTTTCGAAAATAGTGTTGTTCTCAGCCGGGGCGGTAACCGGAAAAACTGTCCATGATATCCGCTAATTTTCCAAAATAATATATAAAAATAATACTTTTAATAACATCAAAAATTTCATCAAGTCAAATGCATATAGCATAAAAACAACTCATCTCAATGCATCACATTTCACATACCAAGTAAATTCTAAATTAATCCAAGTGGCTCGAAGGCCTCGTAAATAAATTGGTCTCTGGCCGGCATGCCATAAATCTCACACATCACACGACAATGGCGTCCCATTGCCCACCCCTACTCACGAGGAGTGTTTCGATGTCACCCTCCTGTCAGGGACATTTCCATTTTGATACCTCCCATGTGCACATGACGGTATTTCCCTCTTTTTGACACCCCAACGTGTGGCGGTGTTACTTCCGATACTCTTTTTTAGGTTGTATTGCTCTTTTTCGACATCCCAGATACTTAACGATGTTACTTTCGATATCTCATTATGGCAGTATTACTCTTCGATACCCCTATCATAGGCGGTATTGCGGCAAACATTATACAGCAAATTATAAGTCACATATTTCATGTCTCATAAATTTATCATAAATTAAACATATAATTTTCCACCAACAACAAACAATCATGGATATCAAAACATAACATACATGAATAAGCTCGTTACAACATCAATTAAACAATTAATTCCCCTTTTAACAAAACCCCCAATTTTAAAAATTAGGTTATTGACAACATGCATCATTAAATTAAATTCTCCCAAAACTATAGAGTAAACCCTTGTTAACACAACAAATATATATACCATGGAAATGGTTCATAAAAGTATTGTTACTCACTTCTCAAAGACCTCCAAAATACTCTAAAAATTATTTATGACACTTCTCTAAAAACTCTTTTCGCTTCACTAGCGTTCTTGAATCTGTGTACTACAAAGGTTGCACTGCCAGAGAAAAGGAACGCCTCTCCCCCTCGCTGTGCTCACTGTGTGCGGCGCTACTGTGCGTGTTTCCCTACCCACAAAATGAAGGTTGACCCTCTTAAATTACATTCATGTGTGGCCCTATTAGCCAAAGCCCAAAAGTTACTGTGCGTGAATTTCTTATTTCCTGAATTCCTGTTGCCAAAGTGTAATAACCTTCTCACTTAAAATCTAACTCCCTGTATACATTTTGTCTTATCCTTCTATCAACTTCAATTTTGACAATTTAAATTATGTGGGTCCCGCTGACTTTTTATTTTATTTTTAATAAAAGAAACCATTCTACAACACATGGCTTCCTTGCGTCAGGAAGTTTTCATTTGGTCAAAGCGAAATGTTGAATGGAATTAAAAGAATTCCATCACTCGTGGGCCCCTCGTAATGTTAATCTTCATTTCAAGGACAAGAAAGTAACTCTATACATGTTATGCATTTCAATTTTTAATTTGATCTATTCCTTCACTTTTTAATAAAATTATTCCACACTAGATCCCTTGATAACTTAATTATTTTATTAATTAACCTTTATTTAAATTTTAGGATGTTAGAGTGGATAACGGTTGTTTGTTGTTTGCATGCATCATGCATGACTTTTAGGGGGAGGTCGTCCGAGAATAAGGCGATCTGGCCATCCGCGGTGATTTGTCCGTCGGGGAATTATGTACACCCGTGGTGGCACGTCCAAGGTTTGATATATCGGCTATCCTAGGGGTCCATCCATGGTTTTGTGGATTGGCTCGACGTTGGTGCTTTATGGCCAATGTGGAAATATAACCCCAAAGTCGTACGTGTGGTGTAGATGGATGGATCCATATGCATTCGAAGTAGTGAGACACATTGCATTATATAATTTATGTTATAATGTGATATGCTTATTGTGTTTGTGAACACCCCATTTTGACCGGGACCTCTTTTAATTTTCACTAAAATCTAAAAAAAAAAAAAAAAGTTGCAAAAATGAAAAAAAAAAATTACAAAAATCACAAAAATATTTTGCTTTGTTTTTTTATCCTAAAATCCAAAAAAATTATAAAAGACAAAAACCCCAAAAAAGGATTTTAATTTTTGTTTTGTGTTACACTTTTTTGTTTGTTTTATTTTATTTTGGGTTAAACCAGCACCAAGCCCAATTCCCACGTGCTCACCCAAGACCCATTTTTCTCCCCAAACCCGGATCTACCCCCAAACCCATCAGAATCACTCTTCTTCACCTCCACCCTAACCCTAGCAGCCACCCTTCCTCCTCCCTCTCCTCTTTCACCAACCTAACCGCCACCCACATCAACCTCTGCACTAATTTCGCCCAAATCTTCTTCCTTATCCCTGAAATCTCGCACAATAGTGATGGTTCCGGTAAGCATCTTCCCTTTCCTTTTTCGCCATTGAATCATGAATTGATTGTGTTTCCTTGATTTCTCATGCAGATTGAAGGTTCCAGACGCGAAGAAGGCAAGGATTGATGCTCTACAAAAGCGCTACCAGCAAGTGTTGAAGGGGGGACGAAAAGGTTCAGAGAGAAGGGAGGCAGAAAAATACTCTAAGAGAGGAAAAGAAGAAACACAAACAAAAAGAGAGAGATAGAAGTAGCGTTACAGTGCAAGAGCACAATTTGTGGGTACTGTCCCAATTTTTTCTGATTTGATCAACGAATTTGTGGGTACTATATATATATATATATGGAAAGTGTAAGCTGAATGTTTAATCTGGTTTATGTTCTTCCTTTATGCAAATCTGTCATGTTCTTATACTTTGTTGCTTGCAAGCCATGTGTTTGACATAAAGCTTATGTTAACCCACTTTTCAGGAATATAAAGTGTTGTGAATGATGTCTTAGAATTATCATCATATTTGATTTAAATGAAATTTGAAACCACATTGTTCTTTATACTTATCCTTTGAAACCACATCGTTAGACCACCGCTTACTTACTAAGCGCTGGTTCTATCCCGACCAAGCAACCAAGGTCCCCTAGGTGGGAATTTTATCACCAAGAATTACGATTTTATTTTTATGATTAACTAACAGTTAAATTTGCAAATGGTGTTAATCAAATCAAATGTTAGGAATGAATATCAATGTACCACCCGCATCATCATCACATGGTTCAGCACTTTCGTATACATACAAACAAAACATCTATCCTTAGTTAATTTGTTACAGAGCTATAAACACACAGGAATATTTAAACTCTCTTCAAAGGATAAGTATAAAGAACAATGTGGTTTCAAATTTCATTTAAATCAAATATGATGATAAAAAAATGATGAAAGAACAATGATGGATATGCTTAGTTTTTCTTGGAATTTCTTTAAAGGGGTAAAATGAGTATTTTAAAATTCATTAATTATTTGCACAATTAATCTGGGTAACCGTTTCTTTAACGGGTGTACTAGGGGTGCTGTGGGGTTATGTCCTCATCCTTCCCTATGCACAACCGACTCCCGAACTCGATTTTGGTTCCAAAGACCACTTTTAAAAGTTTTCCAATTTTTACTTAAATTAAATAAAATTGGTGGCGACTCTACTTTTTTCTTACAATCTCTTTTTTATCGCCATCCTCGTCGCGATTTCGGTTACGACAGATGGCGACTCCACTGGGGAAGTTTTTAGAGAGTCAAGCCCATTAAAATTACTTGTGCAAATTTTTAATAAATTTTAACTTATTTATTTTACCCCTTTTTGCTTTGTTTTAATCTTTATAAAAAAAATGAAAAAATGGAAAATGGAAATTGAAAAAGAACCTATTTTTAATATGCATTTGCTTTGGTTTATCTTGTTATGACTTCTAACCTTTTTTTTTGTATATACATGTGTGCATTTATTGTGCTTTTTTTTTTAGTTTTAGGTGTTACAGGTTTGTATGCTCCCTTCACACATATCACAGTTACTTACCTCACACACTTTTGAGCTCTATACCCGAGTCATGGAAAGCTGTAGGGTTAGAAGGGGCTTCAATGGTGTTATTGTGAAGCTTATGCTTTCCTGACAGTCATTGATTTTCCCGCTCGATCAGGTTGCTACTGGTATCATGGACTACCATATTGTGACTTATATGTCCTTGTGGCGAGGTTCATGGTTCCGGGTCCTTATCTTTTAAGGTAGGGGTAACCTGGGGACCATCTCCTTTAAGGGTCTAGAACTGTCTTGAAGTGTACACTGATAGATCAACCTAAGTGGCTACCCCCAAGTTAGAGTCTTGACTAAAGGTATATCCAACCATTAGGTCTGACCATTCTAGGACACGAGGGGAGTATCTTTCTAAAAAACAAAATCTTTTTCCTTATTGCATCTTATGCCAAAAAAAACTTTCTTGTCAATCAAAAAAAAAATTTAAAAACATTTCATGTTTCTCTTCTCTCTTAAAAAAAAAATTCCTCCTTGCATCTTATGCAAAAAAAAAAAAAAATTCTTGTCAATCAAAAAAAAAATTAAAAACACTTCATGTTTCTCTTCTCTCTTAAAAAAAAAAAAAATTCCTCCTTGCATCTTATGCAATTTTTTGTTCACATTGTGCATTATCTCTAAAAAAATCTTGTGCATTATCTTTGTTGTGTTAATTAAAAGAAAAACAAAAAAAATCATTTCATGCATCTCATGCATTCATAAACTTTGAAAAAAAAGGGACTCACCACATGCATAAAACATGCATTTTTCTTGTGAGTTGAAAGGGTTTTCTATACACGTCATACAAAAAAAAATATAAAAACTCATTTCTTTGCATGTAATTTTATTTTTTTATTTTTAAAAAAAAGGACATTCATTTCATACATCTCATGCATTCTTAATTTTTGGTAATAAAAAAGAAAAAACAAACTTCCTTTTAAGTTGATGCCTATCTTGGCATAATAAATTGAAAAGTAAAAAAAAGGTGACTATCTGAGTAGGTAGTAAAAATTTCTTTCAGATTTTTTTTTAGTTCGAAAAAAAAAGAAGAAAAAAAAGAGAGGAGAAAATGAAACAAAAAAAAAAAAAGAAAGAAGAAAAAGGATGAGTGACATTTTTTCCCTCAAAAGTTCAAATCTTTGGTGTGCTGCAGATGATTGGTGAAAGCTAAGGTGTCAAACTAGTTGGGACCTAAGCTGTTCATTGTGATGCATTTGCATGTCAATTTTGTCTTAAAAAAAATTCTTTACTCCTTTGTGGATAAATTGAATCCTTGTGCTTTCAAGAAACGTTGATACCAATCAAACTTGGATAATGGAAATTGATGGACAAAGAGTTGACGGAACCTTTAGTAATGAGGTGGAGGAAAAGAAAGCACAGTTTCATAACTTGGGGCATCTAATCTTTTGAAGTCACCTGTCAGTGTCCTCTAAACCTTGTGCAGCCCATCACTCAACAAGGCTCAAATCTCAAAAAAAAAAAAAAATTGTCGTCCAAGCTCAGGTCTACCACCTTTTCCGAGGCTCTCAATCCCCAATACCGAGTTGTTTGAAGATTTTTGTGTAGAGCACAACTAGTTGCAAAGGTGTCTAGGTTTTTGAGGGAACCTCCATTTACAGCATGGTTGCAAACTGGCAGTTAGTCCAAGACAACGAAGTTCTAATTGTTATTGATGACCCACCACCCAACACTCCTGTGACAAAGAATTGTTTGAGCAAAAGGATTAGACAGGTGTTGAGTTACGATTGCCACATAAAGATTATTTGATCATATTGTTTCCTATGTTTGGTTTGTCTGAAGTTTTATTGTAATGGGCCTGCATGGTTTGTTTGATCTTTCTTTATCCTTCAATAAAAGTCCGGTGACTCATTTTTATACCCTTTGGTTGATCTTTGTGTTGTGATGACGGGTAGAAGTTCCTAAATCCCCTCTTAAAAAAAAATGAAAAGAAAACAAAATTGAAAAATTGGGGCATATAATGAAGGTGCGATTTTCACCATTGGTTGGTTTTGTCTCAGGATTAATTCTTTATGATATTGAGTAACCAAGATTTGAAATGAAGATTGGCCATCTTTCTCTATCCTTCATAAAAAATCATTATCCTTGCTACCCATTTGGGCCTTGAAATTTTTTCTAATAACCCTGGACCAGGATCATCCCTACAATGGGGCTCATACTGAAGGTTGCTTGCAATAATAATAAGTGAAGGAAAAAGAAGAAAATGCGAAGGAGATAACGATGAGGCTAAAGCAAAAGACAAAAAAAAAAGGAAAAGAAAAAAGGAAAAGAAAAGAAAAAGAAAAAGGAAAAAAAAAGATGTATGTTGGCAAGGTACATAGTTGGATTGAAAAATGAATAAAAAAAAAAAGGAAAGAAGAAAATCTTTGGGTGCAAGATAAGGCAAGCAATGCTTTTGGTGATGTAGGAAAATCAAAGATCCTTGGTCTCATTCACCCTTAAATACTTGTTTGAGCCTTTCATACCTTTCATTTCTTAACCCTTAACCATGGCCACGTTACAAGCTTTAAAAAGTCCACTCGATCAATGAAGGGTTGCTCATATTTTCATAAAATCTTAATCTCGAGACAAGGCACTTACACATTCTTTTCGAAGTATGTTGCTCCATAAAAAAAAATTAAAAAAAATAAGAAAAAGAAAAAAAGAAAAGAAAAGAAAAGCCGTTAGACTGAAAACTCGTAAGGGCGTCTAAGCAAAAGTTAGGGCAAATAAAAAATTAAGAGGGGCTTACATAGGGACAACTCTCTACCCAATCCTATGTTAAGGCAGAACTTTTGGTTGAGTGTGGCCCTACACTGGGCAAATGTCCGCGTTGATTAATCCAGCCCTACACTGGGGTAAATTCCCCTCATCCTTGATTCAATCCCAAACTGGGGCAATTTTTGAGTTGGCCCTACACTGGGGTAATTTTTCACATTGATCGATTCAGCCCTACACTGGGGCAAATACTTACTTGTTGCTTAATTCAACCCTAAACTAGGGCAATTTTGTTTTGGTTGTCAAAGGGTCACATCAACAAGTAAATCTTGATCCAGGACCATCAAAGGAACTCACTTGGAGTAACACCCATTGATTTTCTTGCTATTCTCTATTCCTTGCAGTCAAGCTTTCGAAGTCCTTAAAGAATGTCTCTAATCAATCTTCTTCTTGAGACACTTGCAATTCCATGGATGTTCATTAGGTAATGCTTCAGGGTAATTGAATATAGGTCCAACAGTATGGTTCATCAATCTAATGGCAATCTCTCAGGGACCACTAAAGTCACAAAAAGTTCAAATATCCTGAGTGGAGGTGGTAGATGATTTTCTCAAGGAGCAATCGAGATTATGAGACAGCTTGATTCTCAATTTGATTCTTGGAAATGAAGGGAAGGTGAATACAAGTGGTGTCTAAGATGCTACAAGAACAAGGTCCGACTCTACGTGGATAAGAAGCCGTAAAGTGTCCCAATGCATGTTTGATTGGTTTATACTTGTTAAGAAGCATTAGGTTCAATTTATTTGCAAGGTCGCTTTTCATGTCTAAATTTTCTCTTGTGTGACTTTGTGTCGAGTTGGTTTACAAGTGCGAATGTTTTCAAAGAAAAAAGGGAAAAAGAAAATGAAAGAAATAAAAATGGAAGAAAAAAAAGGAAGAAAAAAAAAAAAGAAAAAGGAGAAAGAAGAGTTGTATTTCTGTGACCCAGGGCTCATTTCTTTTCGGCTCAAAGTCCAACTACAAATATTTTGGGCTCAAGGGCCCACTATAAATGTTTTTGGCTCAAAGCCTACGTCAAGAAGTATTTCGACTCATGGCCCAATTCAAAAAGTTGTTTTGCTCAAGGTCCCTTTTCATTTCTTCTAGGCTCAAAGGCCCACCATTTGGCTCAAGGCCTATCTTATAAGGTATTTTGGCTCATGGCCTTATTCATCGTTTTTGGCTCAAGGCCCTTTTCATAAATTTTGGCTCAAAGCCTACTTCAAGAAGTATTTCGCCTCATGGCCCAATTCAAAAGTCATTTGACTCAAGGGCCCTTTTCATAAATTTTTGGCTCAAAGGCCCACTACAAATGTTTTGGCTCAAAGGCCCACATAAAATGTTTTTAGGCTCAAGGTCTATTTCATAAAAAAAAAAAAGAAAAAAGAAAAAGAGAGGCTGATGGCCTCCGAATAAAATTTTCGGGTCATGACCCAACTCATAAAATTTTTTCTGACTCAATGGTCTGTTTTTAAGGCTCATGGCTTACTTGTTTTGGCTCAAGGCCCACTGCAAATGTTTTCGGCTCAAAGGCCCACAAAAAATTTTTTTTGGCTCAAGGCCTGCTTCAAAATGTTTTTTTAGGCTCAAGGCCTAATTCATAAAAAGGGAAAAAAATCGACTCAAGGGCCATAACAAAAATTTCTTAGGTAAAGGCTCAATTCAAAAGTTTTTGGCCTCATGGCTCTATTCACTCATTTTGGCTCAAGGCCCATTGCTGAAAAGTCTAGGGTCATGGCCCATTTCATAAGAAAAAAATATATGCTCAGGGCATCTTGCATAATTTTTTTTTGGCTCATGGCTTACTCATTTTGGCTCAAGGCCTACTGCAATTTTGTTTTTCGAGCTCTGAGGCTCACTGCAAATTTATTTTTGGGATCTGAGGCCCGCTGCAAATTAATTTTTCGGGCTCTGAGTTTCATCGCAACTTTATTTTTGGGATCTGAGGCCCACTACAATTTAATTTTTCGAGCTCTGAGGCTCACAGCAACTTTATTTTTGGGATCTGAGGCCCACTGCAATTTAATTTTTCGAGCTGAGGCTCACTGCAACTTTATTTTTGGGATCAGAGGCCCACTGCACTTTTAAATTTATGTCGTTTAATTTTTGGGATCAGAGGCCGGCGGCAAATTTACTTTTTGGGATCAAAGGCCCGCTGCAAATTTACTTTATAGGATCAGAGGCCCATCGCACTTTTAATTTTCGGGATCAGAGGCCCATTGCAATTTTAATTTCTGTCATTTACTTTCGGGATCAGAGGCCCATTGCACTTTTTATTTTCGAGATCAGAGGCCCATTGCATTTTAATTTCTGTCATCTAATTTTCGGGATTAGAAGCCCATTGCACTTTTAATTTTCTGTCACTTACTTTTCGGGATCAGAGGCCCATCACACTTTTAATTTTCTGCTATTTGTCGTTGGGCCTGCATCATTTGCATTTAATCTCATTGTATAGTCGCACGCATTTCCCGGACAAAATGAGTGTTCTTTTTCTTTACTCGTTCCTTACTATGATAACATAAAGAGTCACGACTCTTCATGATTTCTAGTAAGAAACAAATAAAGAGGGGCAACTGTGAACACCCCATTTTGACCGGGACCTCTTTTAATTTTCACTATAATCTAAAAAAAAAAAAGGTTGCAAAAATGAAAAAATTACAAAAATCACAAAAATATTTTGGTTTGTTTTTTTTTATCCTAAAATCCAAAAAAAATATAAAGACAAAAACCCCAAAAAAGGATTTTAATTTTTGTTTTATGTTACACTTTTTTGTTTGTTTTATTTTATTTTGGGTTAAACCAGCACCAAGCCCAATTCCCACGTGCTCACCCAAGACCCATTTTTCTCCCCAAACCCGGATCTACCCCCAAACCCATCAGAATCACTCTTCTTCACCTCCACCCTAACCCTAGCAGCCACCCTTCCTCCTCCCTCTCCTCTTTCACCAACCTAGCTGCCACCCACATCAACCTCTGCACCAATTTCGCCCAAATCTTCCTCCTTATCCCTGAAATCTCGCACAATAGTGATGGTTCCGGACTCCTCTCATTTTCAAATCGTGCAATCTTCACGAGGTAAGCATCTTCCCTTTCCTTTTTCGCCATTGAATCATGAATTGATTGTGTTTCCGTGATTTCTCATGCAGATTGAAGGTTCCAGATGCGAAGAAGGCAAGGATTGATGCTCTATAAAAGCGCTACCCAAGTGTTGAAGGGGGACGAAAAGATTCAGAGAGAAGGGAGGCAGAAAAATACTCTAAGAGAGGAAAAGAAGAAACACAAACAAAAAGAGAGAGATAGAAGTAGCGTTAGAGTGCAAGAGCACAATTTGTGGTTACTGTCCCAGTTTTTTCTGATTTGATCAACGAATTTGTGGGTACTGTATATATATATATATATATATATATATATATATATATATATATATATATATATATATATATATATATATATATAATATATATATATATAATATATATATATATGGAAAGTGTAAGCTGAATGTTTAATCTGGTTTATGTTCCTCCTTTATGCAAATCTGTCATGTTCTTATACTTTTTGCTTGCAGGCCATGTGTTTGACATAAAGCTTATGTTAACCCACTTTTCAGGAATATAAAGTGTTGTGGATGATATCTTAGAATTATCATCATATTTGATTTAAATGAAATTTGAAACCACATTGTTCTTTATACTTATCCTTTGAAGAGAGTTTAAATATTCCTGTGTGTTTATAGCTCTGTAACAAATTAACTAAGGATAGATGTTTTGTTTGTATGTATATGAAAGTGCTGAACCATGTGATGATGATGCGGGTGGTACATTGATATTCATTCCTAACATTTGATTTGATTAACACCATTTGCAAATTTAACTGTTAGTTAATCAGAAAAATAAAATCGTAATTCTTGGTGATAATTTTATAAAACACGTAGAGGGTAGAAAAAGCTGTTATCATAAGGGTGGTGTGGATTGGTTTTAATATATGATCTTGTGACCAAATAGTAGAGAAACCAATTTGAACACTTGAGTGGTTAATGGTTGGTGAAGTCTTTTGTTTTTTTTTTTTTCTATCATCTTTTTCTTTTTATATCACTCTCCATTCAAAGGTTCATCATTGGAAGGCATTGACGTAATCAAGTAAGTAATTTCTTTCTTTCTTTTTTTTCTCTTTTTGTTTTAATTGGTTTGTCCTTTCTAAAAAAAATACTTTAACATGTATTAAAAGAGGTAAATAAATATTTTAGAATTTATTGATTATTTGCACAATTAAGGGTAACCGTTTTTTTAGCGGGTGTATTAGGGGTGCTGTGGGGTTAAGTCCTCATCCTTCCCTATGAGCAATCGACTTCCGAACTCAACTTGGTTCCAAAGGCCATTTTTTAAGGTTTTCCAATTTTGACCTAAATAAAAAATTGGTGGCGACTCTACTCTTTTTCTAAAATCAATCTTTTTATCGCCGTCCACATCGCGATTTTCAGTTGCGACAGTGTTGACATGATGACTTTGTTATAAATACTATGTTGCTATGATATTATGTGTTTGTATGATCATCTTGCCAATTATACTGTTGCCGTTATGTTTATATATATATATGGTTCTTACTCCCCGTCTTTTGTTGTTGCTTTGCATGTACCCTTTTTGTGTTATGCAGAGAACGGTGAGCAGCTTGCTGAGGAGTGACTCTGAGGAGCTGCTTCTAGTAGTTTAGCTTATGTTTAGTTTAGTTGTTATCCGAGTTGTTTATCGGATTGGTTATACTTCGTTTATGCTTTCAATCATGTTATATTTTCTCTTTATAAACATGTTTTGTATTTCCGCGTTTTGAAAAGCTATGTTACAATGCGGCAGCCTCTGCCCGGTTTTTATTATTATGATATAATACGTATGTGTTATTTTCCTTTTTATATCTGTGTTATCGCTTTTGAATAGATGCGAGGTAGAGGGTGTCAAAAGAGTCACTCCTCAGCAAGCTGCTCACCATCCTTTGCAAATCCAAAACGATACATGCAAGCAGACAACAAAAGACGGGGAGTAAGAAACATATATATCAACATATAACGGGAGTTGCGGGAGCACACACGACAGCAGGACAGTCGCATGCGGGAGCAGGATAGTCGCATGGAGAAGCTGTTTAGGTACTTGGGATTCCTACCTGACAGTTCCCGATCCGGCGGCGCCACGTCGAGGGTACTACTACAAATGTCGGCGCTGCTAGTGATGCGGTTGATGCTACTGATGTTGCCGCTGCTGCTGCTACTGGTGATGTCGTTGCCTCAGATGACGATGACATCAGCCCACTCCCCTCACCCCCTCCTCACGTAGATTACATTTTTTTGTCTCTGTATTATACATTAACTCTTACATTTGTACTTGTTCGCACTTATTTATATATTTTATTTGAATTATTATTGAATTTAATGCTTTAATATGAATTTAATTTAATTTTGTGTTATTTTATTTAACTTAATTTACTTTTAATTAATTTTATTTTATTTAAATTATTTTAAGTTTATTTTAATTTTATTTTGTTGCATTCAAATCCAGAAAAAAATAAAAACAATAATTAGCGAACGAAATGAATTAAGTCGCCAAATTCCACAAGGACCAAATAGCGACAGAAAATTATCCATCTCTAAAATATTACCGTTGGAGAATTTAGCGACTGAATATATCAGTCGCTAAATTTAAATATTTGGTTGCTGAATTTGGTCCCTTGAATGATAAGCTGACCAATGTTTGCGACGAATTCATAACCATGTAGTGACCGAAATATTCGGTCGCTATTTAGCGATCGACATTAATTCGGTCGCTAATAGCGACCGACATTAATTCGGTCGCTAAATAATTTAGCGACCAGGGTTCTAGCAACTGCTGTCAGTTGGTCGCTAATTCGGTGGCTAACGTATTTAGCGGACGAAAATCATTAAATAGCAACTGAATTCTTCGGTCGCCAAAACCTTTTTTTTCTCGTAGTGTTTGGAAAGAATTGTCATACAATTTTAATATAAGCAAATTTTGATCTGCTCGAAAATTTCTTGATTATCTCCATCTTTTAATATTCATCACAGACTTATCAACTATAATCTTGAGGTATCAGAAGCAATTGATATGATTGAATGATAGAGAGATTTATATTTTAATGCTTGTATTATAGGAGGATTAAGCTCATGAGTCATACTTCGAAACTAAAGAATAGAATATAATTGAGTGAGATTAAAATAAGAAACTCGCATGACATAAAATCAATTTGGTTGTATAATACCAGGGAAAGAGGTCGACTATGGAAGTAATATACTTTCTATACAGCGATTAATTAATGGAGCGATATCCAAGGAATCAAGAAGATGTATACATGATTTTCATTGAGTTGGAAAAGGCATATATACGATAGAGTGCCAAGAGATGTATTATGGAAGATCCTAGAGAAGAAATGAGTTCATATTGTCTATATTCGAGCAATCCAATATATGTCATGAGGGGCTCACGACTAGTGTTAAAACACAAGTCGTGATCATAGAAGATTTTACCATAACTATAGAACTGCACTAAGGGTCAACTTTGTGTATCTATATTTTTAGCTTGGCCTTAGATTGCTTACTAAGTATATCCAAACTCGGTACCATGATGCATGCTTGTTGCGTATGATATATACACTAGTGGAAAATATGCAATAAACAAGAAGGGTACACGTCTGTTAAACAAAAATGAGACGTAACAAAAGAGGTGGTGGCAGAATCGTAATTATCAGGTTCACTTAAATCACTTTTAACGTCAGTTATTTAAACAACTGAAGTAAAAAGTGACATTACGTCAGTTGTTTAAACAACTGACGTAAAAGATACACTTGTAACGCCAGTTGTTTAAACAACTGACGTAATGTCACTTTTTACTTCAGTTGTTTAAATAACTGACGTTAAAAGTGATTTAAGTGAACCTGATAATTACGATTCTGCCACCACCTCTTTTGTTACGTCTCATTTTTGTTTAACAGACGTGTACCCTTCTTGTTTATTGCATATTTTCCACTAGTGTATATATCATACGCAACAAGCATGCATCATGGTACCGAGTTTGGATATACTTAGTAAGCAATCTAAGGCCAAGCTAAAAATATAGATACACAAAGTTGACCCTTAGTGCAGTTCTATAGTTATGGTAAAATCTTCTATGATCACGACTTGTGTTTTAACACTAGTCGTGAGCCCCTCATGACATATATTGGATTGCTCGAATATAGACAATATGAACTCATTTCTTCTCTAGGATCTTCCATAATACATCTCTTGGCACTCTATCGTATATATGCCTTTTCCAACTCAATGAAAATCATGTATACATCTTCTTGATTCCTTGGATATCGCTCCATTAATTAATCGCTGTATAGAAAGTATATTACTTCCATAGTCGACCTCTTTCCCTGGTATTATACAACCAAATTGATTTTATGTCATGCGAGTTTCTTATTTTAATCTCACTCAATTATATTCTATTCTTTAGTTTCGAAGTATGACTCATGAGCTTAATCCTCCTATAATACAAGCATTAAAATATAAATCTCTCTATCATTCAATCATATCAATTGCTTCTGATACCTCAAGATTATAGTTGATAAGTCTGTGATGAATATTAAAAGATGGAGATAATCAAGAAATTTTCGAGCAGATCAAAATTTGCTTATATTAAAATTGTATGACAATTCTTTCCAAACACTACGAGAAAAAAAAGGTTTTGGCGACCGAAGAATTCAGTTGCTATTTAATGATTTTCGTCCGCTAAATACGTTAGCCACCGAATTAGCGACCAACTGACAGCAGTTGCTAGAACCCTGGTCGCTAAATTATTTAGCGACCGAATTAATGTCGGTCGCTATTAGCGACCGAATTAATGTCGATCGCTAAATAGCGACCGAATATTTCGGTCACTACATGGTTATGAATTCGTCGCAAACATTGGTCAGCTTATCATTCAAGGGACCAAATTCAGCAACCAAATATTTAAATTTAGCGACTGATATATTCAGTCGCTAAATTCTCCAACGGTAATATTTTAGAGATGGATAATTTTCTGTCGCTATTTGGTCCTTGTGGAATTTGGCGACTTAATTCATTTCGTTCGCTAATTATTGTTTTTATTTTTTTCTGGATTTGAATGCAACAAAATAAAATTAAAATAAACTTAAAATAATTTAAATAAAATAAAATTAATTAAAAGTAAATTAAGTTAAATAAAATAACACAAAATTAAATTAAATTCATATTAAAGCATTAAATTCAATAATAATTCAAATAAAATATATAAATAAGTGCGAACAAGTACAAATGTAAGAGTTAATGTATAATACAGAGACAAAAAAATGTAATCTACGTGAGGAGGGGGTGAGGGGAGTGGGCTGATGTCATCGTCATCTGAGGCAACGACATCACCAGTAGCAGCAGCAGCGGCAACATCAGTAGCATCAACCGCATCACTAGCAGCGCCGACATTTGTAGTAGTACCCTCGACGTGGCGCCGCCGGATCGGGAACTGTCAGGTAGGAATCCCAAGTACCTAAACAGCTTCTCCATGCGACTATCCTGCTCCCGCATGCGACTGTCCTGCTGTCGTGTGTGCTCCCGCAACTCCCGTTATATGTTGATATATATGTTTCTTACTCCCCGTCTTTTGTTGTCTGCTTGCATGTATCGTTTTGGATTTGCAAAGGATGGTGAGCAGCTTGCTGAGGAGTGACTCTTTTGACACCCTCTACCTCGCATCTATTCAAAAGCGATAACACAGATATAAAAAGGAAAATAACACATACGTATTATATCATAATAATAAAAACCGGGCAGAGGCTGCCGCATTGTAACATAGCTTTTCAAAACGCGGAAATACAAAACATGTTTATAAAGAGAAAATATAACATGATTGAAAGCATAAACGAAGTATAACCAATCCGATAAACAACTCGGATAACAACTAAACTAAACATAAGCTAAACTACTAGAAGCAGCTCCTCAGAGTCACTCCTCAGCAAGCTGCTCACCGTTCTCTGCATAACACAAAAAGGGTACATGCAAAGCAACAACAAAAGACGGGGAGTAAGAACCATATATATATATAAACATAACGGCAACAGTATAATTGGCAAGATGATCATACAACACATAATATCATAGCAACATAGTATTTATAACAAAGTCATCATGTCAACACTGTCGCAACTGAAAATCGCGATGTGGACGGCGATAAAAAGATTGATTTTAGAAAAAGAGTAGAGTCGCCACCAATTTTATTTATTTAGGTCAAAATTGGAAAACCTTAAAAAATGGCCTTTGGAACCAAGTTGAGTTCGGAAGTCGATTGCTCATAGGGAAGGATGAGGACTTAACCCCACAGCACCCCTAATACACCCGCTAAAAAAACGGTTACCCCTTAATTGTGCAAATAATCAATAAATTCTAAAATATTTATTTACCTCTTTTAATACATGTTAAAGTATTTTTTTTAGAAAGGACAAACCAATTAAAACAAAAAGAGAAAAAAAAGAAAGAAAGAAATTACTTACTTGATTACGTCAATGCCTTCCAATGATGAACCTTTGAATGGAGAGTGATATAAAAAGAAAAAGATGATAGAAAAATTTAAAAAAAACAAAAGACTTCACCAACCATTAACCACTCAAGTGTTCAAATTGGTTTCTCTACTATTTGGTCACAAGATCATATATTAAAACCAATCCACACCACCCTTATGATAACAGCTTTTTCTACCCTCTACGTGTTTTATAAAATTATCACCAAGAATTACGATTTTATTTTTCTGATTAACTAACAGTTAAATTTGCAAATGGTGTTAATCAAATCAAATGTTAGGAATGAATATCAATGTACCACCCGCATCATCATCACATGGTTCAGCACTTTCATATACATACAAACAAAACATCTATCCTTAGTTAATTTGTTACAGAGCTATAAACACACAGGAATATTTAAACTCTCTTCAAAGGATAAGTATAAAGAACAATGTGGTTTCAAATTTCATTTAAATCAAATATGATGATAATTCTAAGATATCATCCACAACACTTTATATTCCTGAAAAGTGGGTTAACATAAGCTTTATGTCAAACACATGGCCTGCAAGCAAAAAGTATAAGAACATGACAGATTTGCATAAAGGAGGAACATAAACCAGATTAAACATTCAGCTTACACTTTCCATATATATATATATATATATATATATATATATATATATATATATATATATATATATATATATATATATATATATATATATATATATATATATATATATATATATATATATATATATACAGTACCCACAAATTCGTTGATCAAATCAGAAAAAACTGGGACAGTAACCACAAATTGTGCTCTTGCACTCTAACGCTACTTCTATCTCTCTCTTTTTGTTTGTGTTTCTTCTTTTCCTCTCTTAGAGTATTTTTCTGCCTCCCTTCTCTCTGAATCTTTTCGTCCCCCTTCAACACTTGCTGGTAGCGCTTTTATAGAGCATCAATCCTTGCCTTCTTCGCATCTGGAACCTTCAATCTGCATGAGAAATCACGGAAACACAATCAATTCATGATTCAATGGCGAAAAAGGAAAGGGAAGATGCTTACCTCGTGAAGATTGCACGATTTGAAAATGAGAGGAGTCCGGAACCATCACTATTGTGCGAGATTTCAGGGATAAGGAGGAAGATTTGGGCGAAATTGGTGCAGAGGTTGATGTGGGTGGCAGCTAGGTTGGTGAAAGAGGAGAGGGAGGAGGAAGGGTGGCTGCTAGGGTTAGGGTGGAGGTGAAGAAGAGTGATTCTGATGGGTTTGGGGGTAGATCCGGGTTTGGGGAGAAAAATGGGTCTTGGGTGAGCACGTGGGAATTGGGCTTGGTGCTGGTTTAACCCAAAATAAAATAAAACAAACAAAAAAGTGTAACATAAAACAAAAATTAAAATCCTTTTTTGGGGTTTTTGTCTTTTATATTTTTTTTGGATTTTAGGATAAAAAAAAACAAACCAAAATATTTTTGTGATTTTTGTAATTTTTTTCATTTTTGCAACCTTTTTTTTTTTTTAGATTATAGTGAAAATTAAAAGAGGTCCCGGTCAAAATGGGGTGTTCACAGTTGCCCCTCTTTATTTGTTTCTTACTAGAAATCATGAAGAGTCGTGACTCTTTATGTTATCATAGTAAGGAACGAGTAAAGAAAAAGAACACTCATTTTGTCCGGGAAATGCGTGCGACTATACAATGAGATTAAATGCAAATGATGCAGGCCCAACGACAAATAGCAGAAAATTAAAAGTGTGATGGGCCTCTGATCCCGAAAAGTAAGTGACAGAAAATTAAAAGTGCAATGGGCTTCTAATCCCGAAAATTAGATGACAGAAATTAAAATGCAATGGGCCTCTGATCTCGAAAATAAAAAGTGCAATGGGCCTCTGATCCCGAAAGTAAATGACAGAAATTAAAATTGCAATGGGCCTCTGATCCCGAAAATTAAAAGTGCGATGGGCCTCTGATCCTATAAAGTAAATTTGCAGCGGGCCTTTGATCCCAAAAAGTAAATTTGCCGCCGGCCTCTGATCCCAAAAATTAAACGACATAAATTTAAAAGTGCAGTGGGCCTCTGATCCCAAAAATAAAGTTGCAGTGAGCCTCAGCTCGAAAAATTAAATTGCAGTGGGCCTCAGATCCCAAAAATAAAGTTGCTGTGAGCCTCAGAGCTCGAAAAATTAAATTGTAGTGGGCCTCAGATCCCAAAAATAAAGTTGCGATGAAACTCAGAGCCCGAAAAATTAATTTGCAGCGGGCCTCAGATCCCAAAAATAAATTTGCAGTGAGCCTCAGAGCTCGAAAAACAAAATTGCAGTAGGCCTTGAGCCAAAATGAGTAAGCCATGAGCCAAAAAAAAATTATGCAAGATGCCCTGAGCATATATTTTTTTCTTATGAAATGGGCCATGACCCTAGACTTTTCAGCAATGGGCCTTGAGCCAAAATGAGTGAATAGAGCCATGAGGCCAAAAACTTTTGAATTGAGCCTTTACCTAAGAAATTTTTGTTATGGCCCTTGAGTCGATTTTTTTCCCTTTTTATGAATTAGGCCTTGAGCCTAAAAAAACATTTTGAAGCAGGCCTTGAGCCAAAAAAAATTTTTTGTGGGCCTTTGAGCCGAAAACATTTGCAGTGGGCCTTGAGCCAAAACAAGTAAGCCATGAGCCTTAAAAACAGACCATTGAGTCAGAAAAAATTTTATGAGTTGGGTCATGACCCGAAAATTTTATTCGGAGGCCATCAGCCTCTCTTTTTCTTTTTTCTTTTTTTTTTTTTATGAAATAGACCTTGAGCCTAAAAACATTTTATGTGGGCCTTTGAGCCAAAACATTTGTAGTGGGCCTTTGAGCCAAAAATTTATGAAAAGGGCCCTTGAGTCAAATGACTTTTTGAATTGGGCCATGAGGCGAAATACTTCTTGAAGTAGGCTTTGAGCCAAAATTTATGAAAAGGGCCTTGAGCCAAAAACGATGAATAAGGCCATGAGCCAAAATACCTTATAAGATAGGCCTTGAGCCAAATGGTGGGCCTTTGAGCCTAGAAGAAATGAAAAGGGACCTTGAGCAAAACAACTTTTTGAATTGGGCCATGAGTCGAAATACTTCTTGACGTAGGCTTTGAGCCAAAAACATTTATAGTGGGCCCTTGAGCCCAAAATATTTGTAGTTGGACTTTGAGCCGAAAAGAAATGAGCCCTGGGTCACAGAAATACAACTCTTCTTTCTCCTTTTTTCTTTTCTTTTTTTTTTCTTCCTTTTTTTTCTTCCATTTTTATTTTCTTTCATTTTCTTTTTCCCTTTTTTCTTTGAAAACATTCGCACTTGTAAACCAACTCGACACAAAGTCACACAAGAGAAAATTTAGACATGAAAAGCGACCTTGCAAATAAATTGAACCTAATGCTTCTTAACAAGTATAAACCAATCAAACATGCATTGGGACACTTTACGGCTTCTTATCCACGTAGAGTCGGACCTTGTTCTTGTAGCATCTTAGACACCACTTGTATTCACCTTCCCTTCATTTCCAAGAATCAAATTGAGAATCAAGCTGTCTCATAATCTCGATTGCTCCTTGAGAAAATCATCTACCACCTCCACTCAGGATATTTGAACTTTTTGTGACTTTAGTGGTCCCTTGAGAGATTGCCATTAGATTGATGAACCATACTGTTGGACCTATATTCAATTACCCTGAAGCATTACCTAATGAACATCCATGGAATTGCAAGTGTCTCAAGAAGAAGATTGATTAGAGACATTCTTTAAGGACTTCGAAAGCTTGACTGCAAGGAATAGAGAATAGCAAGAAAATCAATTGGGTGTTACTCCAAGTGAGTTCCTTTGATGGTCCTGGATCAAGATTTACTTGTTGATGTGACCCTTTGACAACCAAAACAAAATTGCCCTAGTTTAGGGTTGAATTAAGCAACAAGTAAGTATTTGCCCCAGTATAGGGCTGAATCGATCAATGTGAAAAATTACCCCAGTGTAGGGCCAACTCAAAAATTGCCCCAGTTTGGGATTGAATCAAGGAGTGAGGGGAATTTACCCCAGTGTAGGGCTGGATTAATCAACGCGGACATTTGCCCCAGTGTAGGGCCACACTCAACCAAAAGTTCTGCCTTAACATAGGATTGGGTAGAGAGTTGTCCCTATGTAAGCCCCTCTTAATTTTTTTATTTGCCCTAACTTTTGCTTAGACTGCCCTTACGAGTTTTCAGTCTAACGGGCTTTTCTTTTCTTTTCTTTTTTTCTTTTTCTTATTTTTTTTTAATTTTTTTTTATGGAGCAACATACTTCGAAAAGAATGTGTAAGTGCCTTGTCTCGAGATTAAGATTTTATGAAAATATGAGCAACCCTTCATTGATTCGAGTGGACTTTTTAAAGCTTGTAACGTGGCCATGGTTAAGGGTTAAGAAATGAAAGGTATGAAAGGCTCAAACAAGTATTTAAGGGTGAATGAGACCAAGGATCTTTGAATTTTCCTACATCACCAAAAGCATTGCTTGCCTTATCTTGCACCCAAAGATTTTCTTCTTTCCTTTTTTTTTTTTATTCATTTTTCAATCCAACTATGTACCTTGCCAACATACATCTTTTTTTTTTCCTTTTTCTTTTTCTTTTTCTTTTCCTTTTTTCTTTTCCTTTTTTTTTTGTCTTTTGCTTTAGCCTCATCGTTATCTCCTTCGCATTTTCTTCTTTTTCCTTCACTTATTATTATTGCAAGCAACCTTCAGTATGAGCCCCATTGTAGGGATGATCCTGGTCCAGGGTTATTAGAAAAAATTTCAAGGCCCAAATTGGGTAGCAAGGAATAATGATTTTTTATGAAGGATAGAGAAAGATGGCCAATCTTCATTTCAAATCTTGGTTACTCAAATATCATAAAGAATTAATCCTGAGACAAAACCAACCAATGGTGAAAATCGCACCTTCAATTATATGCCCCCAATTTTTCAATTTTGTTTTCTTTTCATTTTTTTTTAAGAGGGGATTTAGGAACTTCTACCCGTCATCACAACACAAAGATCAACCAAAGGGTATAAAAATGAGTCACCGGACTTTTATTGAAGGATAAAGAAAGATCAAACAAACCATGCAGGCCCATTACAATAAACTTCAGGACAAACCAAACATAGGAAACAATATGATCAAATAATCTTTATGTGGCAATCGTAACTCAACACCTGTCTAATCCTTTTGCTCAAACAATTCTTTGTCACAGGAGTGTTGGGTGGTGGGTCATCAATAACAATTAGAACTTCGTTGTCTTGGACTAACTGCCAGTTTGCAACCATGCTGTAAATGGAGGTTCCCTCAAAAACCTAGACACCTTTGCAACTAGTTGTGCTCTACACAAAAATCTTCAAACAACTCGGTATTGGGGATTGAGAGCCTCGGAAAAGGTGGTAGACCTGAGCTTGGACGACAATGTTTTTTTTTTTTTTTGAGATTTGAGCCTTGTTGAGTGATGGGCTGCACAAGGTTTAGAGGACACTGACAGGTGACTTCAAAAGATTAGATGCCCCAAGTTATGAAACTGTGCTATTTCTTCTTTTCCTCCACCTCATTACTAAAGGTTCCGTCAACTCTTTGTCCATCAATTTCCATTATCCAAGTTTGATTGGTATCAACGTTTCTTGAAAGCACAAGGATTCAATTTATCCACAAAGGAGTAAAGAATTTTTTTTAAGACAAAATTGACATGCAAATGCATCACAATGAACAGCTTAGGTCCCAACTAGTTTGACACCTTAGCTTTCACCAATCATCTGCAGCACACCAAAGATTTGAACTTTTGAGGGAAAAAATGTCACTCATCCTTTTTCTTCTTTCTTTTTTTTTTTTTTGTTTCATTTTCTCCTCTCTTTTTTTTCTTCTTTTTTTTTCGAACTAAAAAAAAAATCTGAAAGAAAATTTTACTACCTACTCAGATAGTCACCTTTTTTTTACTTTTCGATTTATTATGCCAAGATAGGCATCAACTTAAAAGGAAGTTTGTTTTTTCTTTTTTATTACCAAAAATTAAGAATGCATGAGATGTATGAAATGAATGTCCTTTTTTTTAAAAATAAAAAATAAAATTACATGCAAAGAAATGAGTTTTTATATTTTTTTTTGTATGACGTGTATAGAAAACCCTTTCAACTCACAAGAAAAATGCATGTTTTATGCATGTGGTGAGTCCCTTTTTTTTTCAAAGTTTATGAATGCATGAGATGCATGAAATGATTTTTTTTGTTTTTCTTTTAATTAACACAACAAAGATAATGCACAAGATTTTTTAGAGATAATGCACAATGTGAACAAAAAATTGCATAAGATGCAAGGAGGAATTTTTTTTTTTTTTAAGAGAGAAGAGAAACATGAAGTGTTTTTAATTTTTTTTTTTGATTGACAAGAATTTTTTTTTTTTTTGCATAAGATGCAAGGAGGAATTTTTTTTTAAGAGAGAAGAGAAACATGAAAATGTTTTTAAATTTTTTTTTTGATTGACAAGAAAGTTTTTTTTGGCATAAGATGCAATAAGGAAAAAGATTTTGTTTTTTAGAAAGATACTCCCCTCGTGTCCTAGAATGGTCAGACCTAATGGTTGGATATACCTTTAGTCAAGACTCTAACTTGGGGGTAGCCACTTAGGTTGATCTATCAGTGTACACTTCAAGACAGTTCTAGACCCTTAAAGGAGATGGTCCCCAGGTTACCCCTACCTTAAAAGATAAGGACCCGGAACCATGAACCTCGCCACAAGGACATATAAGTCACAATATGGTAGTCCATGATACCAGTAGCAACCTGATCGAGCGGGAAAATCAATGACTGTCAGGAAAGCATAAGCTTCACAATAACACCATTGAAGCCCCTTCTAACCCTACAGCTTTCCATGACTCGGGTATAGAGCTCAAAAGTGTGTGAGGTAAGTAACTGTGATATGTGTGAAGGGAGCATACAAACCTGTAACACCTAAAACTAAAAAAAAAAGCACAATAAATGCACACATGTATATACAAAAAAAAAAGGTTAGAAGTCATAACAAGATAAAACCAAAGCAAATGCATATTAAAAATAGGTTCTTTTTCAATTTCCATTTTCCATTTTTTCATTTTTTTTATAAAGATTAAAACAAAGCAAAAAGGGGTAAAATAAATAAGTTAAAATTTATTAAAAATTTGCACAAGTAATTTTAATGGGCTTGACTCTCTAAAAACTTCCCCAGTGGAGTCGCCATCTGTCGTAAAACCGAAATCGCGACGAGGATGGCGATAAAAAAGAGATTGTAAGAAAAAAGTAGAGTCGCCACCAATTTTATTTAATTTAAGTAAAAATTGAAAACTTTTAAAAGTGGTCTTTGGAACCAAAATCGAGTTCGGGAGTCGGTTGTGCATAGGGAAGGATGAGGACATAACCCCACAGCACCCCTAGTACACCCGTTAAAGAAACGGTTACCCAGATTAATTGTGCAAATAATTAATGAATTTTAAAATACTCATTTTACCCCTTTAAAGAAATTCCAAGAAAAACTAAGCATATCCATCATTGTTCTTTCATCATTTTTTTATCATCATATTTGATTTAAATGAAATTTGAAACCACATTGTTCTTTATACTTATCCTTTGAAGAGAGTTTAAATATTCCTGTGTGTTTATAGCTCTGTAACAAATTAACTAAGGATAGATGTTTTGTTTGTATGTATACGAAAGTGCTGAACCATGTGATGATGATGCGGGTGGTACATTGATATTCATTCCTAACATTTGATTTGATTAACACCATTTGCAAATTTAACTGTTAGTTAATCATAAAAATAAAATCGTAATTCTTGGTGATAAAATTCCCACCTAGGGGACCTTGGTTGCTTGGTCGGGATAGAACCAGCGCTTAGTAAGTAAGCGGTGGTCTAACGATGTGGTTTCAAAGGATAAGTATAAAGAACAATGTGGTTTCAAATTTCATTTAAATCAAATATGATGATAATTCTAAGACATCATTCACAACACTTTATATTCCTGAAAAGTGGGTTAACATAAGCTTTATGTCAAACACATGGCTTGCAAGCAACAAAGTATAAGAACATGACAGATTTGCATAAAGGAAGAACATAAACCAGATTAAACATTCAGCTTACACTTTCCATATATATATATATATAGTACCCACAAATTCGTTGATCAAATCAGAAAAAATTGGGACAGTACCCACAAATTGTGCTCTTGCACTGTAACGCTACTTCTATCTCTCTCTTTTTGTTTGTGTTTCTTCTTTTCCTCTCTTAGAGTATTTTTCTGCCTCCCTTCTCTCTGAACCTTTTCGTCCCCCCTTCAACACTTGCTGGTAGCGCTTTTGTAGAGCATCAATCCTTGCCTTCTTCGCGTCTGGAACCTTCAATCTGCATGAGAAATCAAGGAAACACAATCAATTCATGATTCAATGGCGAAAAAGGAAAGGGAAGATGCTTACCGGAACCATCACTATTGTGCGAGATTTCAGGGATAAGGAAGAAGATTTGGGCGAAATTAGTGCAGAGGTTGATGTGGGTGGCGGTTAGGTTGGTGAAAGAGGAGAGGGAGGAGGAAGGGTGGCTGCTAGGGTTAGGGTGGAGGTGAAGAAGAGTGATTCTGATGGGTTTGGGGGTAGATCCGGGTTTGGGGAGAAAAATGGGTCTTGGGTGAGCACGTGGGAATTGGGCTTGGTGCTGGTTTAACCCAAAATAAAATAAAACAAACAAAAAAGTGTAACACAAAACAAAAATTAAAATCCTTTTTTGGGGTTTTTGTCTTTTATAATTTTTTTGGATTTTAGGATAAAAAAACAAAGCAAAATATTTTTGTGATTTTTGTAATTTTTTTTTTTCATTTTTGCAACTTTTTTTTTTTTTTTTAGATTTTAGTGAAAATTAAAAGAGGTCCCGGTCAAAATGGGGTGTTCACAAACACAATAAGCATATCACATTATAACATAAATTATATAATGCAATGTGTCTCACTACTTCGAATGCATATGGATCCATCCATCTACACCACACGTACGACTTTGGGGTTATATTTCCACATTGGCCATAAAGCACCAACGTCGAGCCAATCCACAAAACCATGGATGGACCCCTAGGATAGCCGATATATCAAACCTTGGACGTGCCACCACGGGTGTACATAATTCCCCGACGGACAAATCACCGCGGATGGCCAGATCGCCTTATTCTCGGACGACCTCCCCCTAAAAGTCATGCATGATGCATGCAAACAACAAACAACCGTTATCCACTCTAACATCCTAAAATTTAAATAAAGGTTAATTAATAAAATAATTAAGTTATCAAGGGATCTAGTGTGGAATAATTTTATTAAAAAGTGAAGGAATAGATCAAATTAAAAATTGAAATGCATAACATGTATAGAGTTACTTTCTTGTCCTTGAAATGAAGATTAACATTACGAGGGGCCCACGAGTGATGGAATTCTTTTAATTCCATTCAACATTTCGCTTTGACCAAATGAAAACTTCCTGACGCAAGGAAGCCATGTGTTGTAGAATGGTTTCTTTTATTAAAAATAAAATAAAAAGTCAGCGGGACCCACATAATTTAAATTGTCAAAATTGAAGTTGATAGAAGGATAAGACAAAATGTATACAGGGAGTTAGATTTTAAGTGAGAAGGTTATTACACTTTGGCAACAGGAATTCAGGAAATAAGAAATTCACGCACAGTAACTTTTGGGCTTTGGCTAATAGGGCCACACATGAATGTAATTTAAGAGGGTCAACCTTCATTTTGTGGGTAGGGAAACACGCACAGTAGCGCCGCACACAGTGAGCACAGCGAGGGGGAGAGGCGTTCCTTTTCTCTGGCAGTGCAACCTTTGTAGTACACAGATTCAAGAACGCTAGTGAAGCGAAAAGAGTTTTTAGAGAAGTGTCATAAATAATTTTTAGAGTATTTTGGAGGTCTTTGAGAAGTGAGTAACAATACTTTTATGAACCATTTCCATGGTATATATATTTGTTGTGTTAACAAGGGTTTACTCTATAGTTTTGGGAGAATTTAATTTAATGATGCATGTTGTCAATAACCTAATTTTTAAAATTGGGGGTTTTGTTAAAAGGGGAATTAATTGTTTAATTGATGTTGTAACGAGCTTATTCATGTATGTTATGTTTTGATATCCATGATTGTTTGTTGTTGGTGGAAAATTATATGTTTAATTTATGATAAATTTATGAGACATGAAATATGTGACTTATAATTTGCTGTATAATGTTTGCCGCAATACCGCCTATGATAGGGGTATCGAAGAGTAATACTGCCATAATGAGATATCGAAAGTAACATCGTTAAGTATCTGGGATGTCGAAAAAGAGCAATACAACCTAAAAAAGAGTATCGGAAGTAACACCGCCACACGTTGGGGTGTCAAAAAGAGGGAAATACCGTCATGTGCACATGGGAGGTATCAAAATGGAAATGTCCCTGACAGGAGGGTGACATCGAAACACTCCTCGTGAGTAGGGGTGGGCAATGGGACGCCATTGTCGTGTGATGTGTGAGATTTATGGCATGCCGGCCAGAGACCAATTTATTTACGAGGCCTTCGAGCCACTTGGATTAATTTAGAATTTACTTGGTATGTGAAATGTGATGCATTGAGATGAGTTGTTTTTATGCTATATGCATTTGACTTGATGAAATTTTTGATGTTATTAAAAGTATTATTTTTATATATTATTTTGGAAAATTAGCGGATATCATGGACAGTTTTTCCGGTTACCGCCCCGGCTGAGAACAACACTATTTTCGAAACATTTTATAACTGTATTGTTGTTCACTGGGATTTTATATCTCATTATAAGTGTTGTTTTCAGAGCCCGAGGACATCGCTATTGAGGATCCAGAGATATGAAGAGTTATCTTTTTTATTAGATAGTTGGTTAGTAATGTAGTATGGTTGAGAGTATTATGCGGATGACGTTCTTTGGTTTACATATTATTTTTTTCGGATTATAATTAGACGCCCGGTTTTGAGGCTTTTGGTTTTTATTCAAATGATTGGATTTATTAATATTTTTCAATACTTTGTAAATTCTATTATTTTATTTAATACAAGGCATTTTCGTACTTAGTTATTTGAGAAATTTTTTATGACTTATGTATTTTATTTAAATGTTTTGAATGATTTTTATTGAAATTAATTTGGGTTACTAATGTAACGAAGGGCGTTACATCCACCACCTCCATCAACACCATCTATTATGGCTTAACCTCTTTGACCAACAAGCACCAAAGGTAACATCATCTTTTAACTTTAAACCTTAAACAACACTCTGGCCGAAAAGCACCAGAGCCTCAATACCTTGACCATTAAGCATCAAGGCCCCCTTGGCCACTAGGCTAATAAGGTACAACATCAACAACGTTATCTTCTCACTTTAATTATTAACACTCTGGTTCTGCAGTACCAGAGCTCAACGCCTTGTCCATTAAGCATCAAGGCTCATCATCATCTTTTCACTTGTCTTTGGTCTTCATGTTTCGTTGGTATCTTATTAAGTCTTTTAAGCGCCAGGGTGAAAACCCCTATTTCAGCATTCTGGTTCTGTTTTGGTCAGGTGAGCACGGGCGTGCTGGACCTGCAGGCAAGCACGGCAGTGCTGCCTGTTAAGCATGGGCTTGCTCAAGAGCGCACCCTTCGTTGGATTTCAAACTGGAGCACGGGCATGCTCCCTGTTAAGCACGGTCGTACTTAATGGAGCGTGGTCGTACTGATCTGGGCAGAAAGGGTCAGAAACCCTTTCCCAAATCCTTGGGACAATACACAGATTCAACCTATTGGCTTTTACCAATCCATTGAATATCAGATTCATTAATCTTAACTGTTCTTCATTAATATTCATGTCTTATCATCATGGGGAATTAATCCTTTAATCACAACTTCATTATTAATGTCCTTAGAACACTCACTAATCAGTCCTAGGGTCTTTAACTAAGTAACCTTACCTCTCATACTACATTCATGTCTTATGAACAACTAGGAAAGCATCCCTTAATTCTCATTATCGTTATTAACATATTTTAACGTCTTAACATTATTGTTGGCATTAATATCCTCAACAATCAATACTCATAAGAGCACAACATCATCATCATTATCATAACAGTCTCATCATCAAACAACATCATCATCATGTTATTCAACACACCAATAAACATCTTACATACATAGGCATATTAATCATCAATTGAAAGCATATCATCATAAACAAGACAACATCATACAATAGCATACAATATCAAATAGACAGTTAGAATGCAAAACGGGTCATGGGTTAACCCTCATCTTACGCTACCCCATAGCCTACATGTTCATACTAGCTCTTCTCCCCATACCTGGTATGAAGATTAATCCCCGAAAGCAAATTGGTCGCGTTCCCTCAAGCGACTCGATGAGTTTCCCAAGCCTTGGCCAAACAAGAAGGGGACAACCAATTAATCTCAATCCAAATTTAGGAAAAGAGACTAATAGAGAGGGATAACCGACGTACCTCTACCGACACCAACGCATGACTACTATCCCAAAACTAGAGCAAGAACGCCAAGAACTTCAAAGGGTTCAAGGGAAGGAAGAGATGAGAGGTTTCTGCCATACTAGGATTGCCCAATGTGCCAATTTTGAGGGTTACAGCCGCAACCCCCGTAAGACACCTATTTATAATATCGGGATAGTATGTATGGCCGTGCTTCATGATGTACGGCCGTGCATAGGTTGTTCAAAGTGCGTTTTGAAGAATCATGGAAAAGAGCATCTTCAAGACTCTGCTGAAAGCTCAAGACCCCCATTGCCACAGAATTTGGAAGAGGTGATTGGGAAAATTGTGGAAGATAAAGTTGAGAAAATGAATGTGCAAGTTAAAGAGCAAGTCAAGCAACAAATTGAAGAATCCATGGCCCAACTCTTGCTCTTGTCAACAAAATGTTGGAGTTCTTGACTGATTTGAAACAGAGACAAAATCTTGACCCCCCCTCCTCCACCTCCTCCTGCCTAATCTTAGCCTTTTCTCTTTCTTTTCTTAATACTGACAATGATGGTCCCCTCCTTTTACCTTTTTGTCTGATGACAAAAAAAGGGGAGAAAGAGAGAATTAATTAAATTTTATAACATCAATTCTTGAAAAGTATACATTTGTCTGCATATGCATGATCATGATTTTACTTGTTTATATATGTTTTGACATATTTTATTATATGCTTCTTTCTGATTGCTCTGATACTATCCTCGGCGTATATGCTCTGATACTATCTTTTAACTGATAAGTAGCTGAACTGATTTGATAAGATATATATATGATGTATGCTGCTGAGTTTATGTCTTATATTTTATTCCTGTTAAGTTTGAATGCTTTGTCTTAGGGGGAGCTTTGTAAGCTCTCTTAGACTTTGCTCACTCAAATTTAATTAGTTTTTGTCATAATAAAAAAGGGGGAGATTGTTGGAACCAAAGTGATTTGGATTAAAAATCTGAGTTTTGATGTTAACAAAAAGGATTAAATTTACATGGCAAAGTTTTAGTTGAGATCTAACATGCTCTATCTAGTCTTACAGGAATGTTCAAAATTTGATAAGTTATGGAAACCTTGAAAGAGTTTCCTAATATCTGAGTCCATTCATGTAGACGAGCTGCTAAAAAACGATTGGTATATTTATTTATTCGAGTAGACGATAAATAAAATATTCTCAGTAGACGGGAACTTTAGTTTCTATAAGTAGACGATCTTAAGTGCCACATCAGTAGACAGAGATCAAAGTAACTCACTGAAATATAGCAAGTCCAAAGACTTGATGATAGACGAGAGTCACGTCAGTAGACGAGCTAAAAGAGGTTTTAACCATGAGCGTGTAGACGCAGTTTTTAAGTAGACGAGCACCTTTTCTTATGAGTTTTTCATATGCTCAATAAATGCTACCCCGACTACATAGAAGTATTTATTTCAAATGATTGATATTTATTTCAAACGAATGTTGGTCCTTCCTATTTGCTTTAACTGTTTTAATGCCTTGTTTCTTTGTGAGAGAAACATAGTACCATCGAGGAAATGCAAAAAAAAAAAAAAAAGCACAGTAGTACAATGAGGAAATGCAAAATGCATTGTACCCTATCACCTTTATCGCTGGAATAGCTGGAATTTGTACAAAGGAGGCAAGACAGTTTTCAAGTAGCAATTGCTCAGAGGTGTAACCATTTTGTGCAAAAGTGATAACCAATAGTACATTTCACAATGGCCACGATCAAGCTATCAGTCACAACGGATATTATGCATTTGATACCATCTCTAAACGGGAATATTCAAAACAACCGTTGAAGATTTTCAAGTGAAGAAAAAGGTCACTATAAATAGAAGACCTCAACCTCTGAAAAAACAACTTTTGCATATACAGAACCCTTTCTAGAAAAACATTTGCGATTCTACAAGCTCTCATTCTTTTATTCTTTCAAGAGCAAAAGTCTGTAATTCTTTAGCTTGAATATTATTGTAATATTCAAAAGATATTAAATTTTCATATTCTCACACATAGTGAGTTAGAAGATTAAAAAGCAAACAATCTCTTTGTTAGAGTTAGAGCCTGAAGAGGCTTAGTAAGAAATGAATACTTGTAGCCTGGAGAGGTGTTGAATCCTTGGTGTAATCTATTTGGAAAAATAGTGGAGTAAAACCTTCAAGTCAAAGGGACTGGACGCAGCTCTTGGTTGGAAGAGAATGACCCAGGATAAAACACTTGTGTGAATCTTCTTATCCCTTATCTCTTCAGTTTTATTTGTTTATGCTAATTGTGGGGATTTGAACTTGGTTTTGTTAAGTTATTTAAAATATCATTCTCTATGTGTGCCTCTGCCTTTTATTCCTTGTGTAAGACAATTAGTTTTGCAAAAGGTTGTTTTCAAAAATTATAACAAACACAATTCAACCTCCCTTCTTGTGTTTGCCTGTGTCAACTTCATTATGGGGAGTGGGTCACAGATATGGTAAATGCACTGTATGCAAGGAACAAGATTGAGTTCGTTGATGGGTCGATTCCTATGCCCTCTGCGGATTCACCCAGTCTTGCTCATTGGATGTGGTGTGATACTATGGTAAAAGGTTGGTTGAAAACTGTAATGGACAAAGAAATCAGAAGCAGTGTTAGGTATGCTAGCACCACAAAGGAAATATGGATCGATTTTGAAGCAAGATTTGCAAAGGGAAATGCTCCAAGGGTTTATGAGTTGCGGAGCGTAATCCTTGCTCAGGCAAGAAAAGCTATATGTGCCCTCATACTACACAAAGCTTAAATGGTTATGGTATGAGGTCCAATCGAATTCACCATGGATCAAATGCATTTGCGGGGAATGCAAATGTGATGTGCAAAAGCAATTAGGGCAAATGCGAGAAAGGAAGCAGCTTTATGACTTTCTCATGGGCCTTGATGATGTCTTTAGCATGGTAAAGACATAGATATTGAGCATGGCTCCTAAGCTCACCATGGGTCATGCCTATCACCTTGTTGCAGAAGATGAGCAACAAAGGTTAATATCTGCAATGCACAAGTCTGTGTCAGAGACCAATGCTTTTCAAACTCAGGGCACTCGGTACAAAGAAATTGAGGAGCGAAAAGGAGGAAGAAAGGAAAGGCCCAAATGTGAGCATTGTTAGAAAATAGGACATACTCAAGATGAGTGCTGGGAAATTGTTGGTTATCCTCAAAATTGGAGGAAACCAAATCATGATAAAAGGGAAAAGACAAGTTCTTGGAATGGAAAGAAGGGAGGATCCAAGGCGGCTCAAGTGACTGTTGAAGCAAGCCCAATTCCAGGACTAACACTGCAACAATATGAAAGGTTGATATAGCAGTTGAAGCCAGATGGTGATTCTCAAATGGGAACACAGAAGAGCAAATCCATTGTGAACATGGCAGGTAACATCATGTTAGAAAGGCCCTGGATCATAGATTTAGGTGCCATAGAACATATTGTTTGTGATGATAAATTGTTAAAAGAAAAATTGTTTTCTGATAAACAACCTGTTAGAATTCCAATTGGTGCTTATATTCCTGTAAAAGGTTCAGGAAAGTTGGAACTTTCCAATGGGATAAGATTGCATGATGACTTATATATTCCTAATTTTCAATGTAATCTTCTCTCGATTAGTAGACTAACAAAAGATCATAACTGTGCTATAACTTTCTTGCCTAACTCATGCATAATCCAGGACTTAGCTTCGAAGATCCTGATTGGAAAGGGTAAGCATCAAAACGGGCTATATCTTCTTGAACTACAAGGAATCATGGAGTGGCTATAAAGGTAGACAAGTCAGCAGATGATGAGTTATGGCATGCAAGACTTGGGCACACTTCAGATGCTAAAATGATGTATATAGATTCTATTCTTGATGTAGTTAAAAATCTGAATAATGTGCCTTGTGATTCATGTATTAGGGCAAAGCAAACTAGGGTACCTTTTCCATTAAGTTCACTAAAAACAACTTCTTGCTTTGATCTAATACACTGTGATATATGGGGTAGATATTCTACTGCATCCACGTCAGGGGCCTATTATTTTATGTCCATAGTTGATGATTATAGTAGAGGAGTATGGGTATATCTTATGAAGCATAAATCTGAGGTAGAAAGGTATTTACCTATGTTCATATGCATGATAGAGACTCAATTTGGCAAGAGAGTTAAGAGAGTAAGAACTGATAATGGCTTAGAATTTACATCTAGTCATGTGCAAAGATTCTAGGAAGATAAAGGAATAATCATGGAACTAACTTGCACATACACTCCCCAGCAGAATGGGATAGTTGAAAGGAAGCATAGGCACATTCTAGAGATAGGGCATGCCACTAGGTTCCATTCAGGTTTGCCTATTCAACTTTGAGGTTAATGCATCCTTACAGCAGTGCATATCATCAATAGGCGACCATCAAAAGTAATAAATAATAGGACACCATATGAGGTAATGTTTAGGAGAAAGCCAAGCTATGACCACTTAAAGGTTTTTGGTTGTTTGGCATATGTTTTGAAAACTAGGAAACAAAGTAAATTTGATAAAAGAGGGAAAGCATGTGTCTTTGTAGGCTATCCCTCTGGACAAAAGGGATACAAGTTCTATGATATTTCAAACAAAGATATTTTTGTGTCTAGAGATGATATTTTCTTTGAAAAGAAGTTTCCTTTTAAGAAGGAAAACTCTGAGATAACAGGTACAAACAAACAGCAAGCTCCTTCTATGATCTGGGAGGAAGATATGGTGCAGGTTCAGCCAACAGCACCTTTGAATGACCAACCTGCAACATCTTCAAATATTCAGGAAACAGAGTTGCAGGCAGAGAGCAGTGAGAATGTGAACACCCAAAGTGATGTTCAGATGAAGAAAGGCATAATGGAAGGATAAGACAGCTTCCAAGGCATCTCAGAGACTACAAGGTGGATTTGCAACCTTCTATCAGTCATTCCTCAAACAATTCAGCATCTGGTAACTTAGTAGTGTATCCTTTATCCAATTACTTATCATATAATAAGTTTTCAGCTTCACACACTGTCTTTTTAGTGGCCATCTCTTCACAAGATGAGCCAAAGAGTGTTTCTCAGGCAGCAACTCATGATCCCTGGAAAGAAGCAATGAGAAAAGAAATTGCAGCCTTAGAAGATAATCAAACATGGACATTGGAAGCACTATCACCTGGAAAACATGCTGTAGACTCTAAATAGGTTTACAAGATCAAGTACAAGCCAATTGGAGAAGTGGAAATATACAAAGCAAGCCTAGTGGCAAGAGGATTCACTCAGGTTGAGGGGGAGGACTTCCATGAAACATTTGCACCCATGGAAAATTTGGTAACCATGAGGTGTCTATTGGTTATAGCAGCAAAGAAAGGGTGGCTAGTTCATCAACTTGATGTAAATAACGCATTTTTACATGGAGACTTGAATGAAGAAATCTACATGCAAATACCACAAGGATTTGCAAAGAAAGGGGAAACAAGAGTTTGCAAATTGAAGAAATCTCTTTATGAATTACGACAAGCTTCCAGTAATTGGTATCAAAAGTTCACAAGAGCACTCAACTCCATTGGTTTTAGACAATGCAGAGCAAACCACTCTTTATTCATCTACAACAAGGATGGAGTCTTCCTCACTGCCCTAATCTATGTGGACGATGTAATCCTAGCAGGAAATGATTCAAAGCTTATGCAGAAGGTTAAAGACTTTCTGAATGAAGCTTTCAGCATTAAAAACTTAGAGCCATTAAAGTACTTTCTTGGGATTGAGGTGACAACAAGGAATTGTCCTCAGTCAAAGAAAGTATACAATGGACATCCTACAGGAAACAAAGATGCAGGAATGCAGACCAAGCAAATTCCCCATGGAGCAAAACTGTAACTTAAGGGTTAATGAAGATGAACCTGCAGCAGATGAATCCAGGTATAGAAGACTATTGGGAAGGCTACTGTACTTAACCGTGACAAGGCCTGATATAACCTATGCGGTTAATACATTATGCCAGTTCATGTCTTCACCTAAACACAGACATATGGATGTTGTTGATAGGATTTTGAGGTATTTGAAAACCACTCCAGGTCAGGGAATACTGCTATCCAGCAGTGATGATTTCTAGCTAGAAGCCTACTGTGATGCCGATTAGGGAGGGTGACCCTTGACAAGGAGGTCATGCACTGTATATTTGATCATGCTAGGAGGCTCTTCAATATCTTGGAGGACAAAAAGGCAGACAGTGGTGGCAAAATCATCAGCTGAAGCCGAGTATAGGGCAATGGCAGCAACTATAAGTGAAGTCATTTGGCTAAGATGGATGTTGAATGAACTGACAGTATCACAACTATTGGAACCAAAGTAATTTGGATTAAAATAATCTGAGTTTTGATGTTAACAAAAAGGATTAAATTTGTATGGCAAAGTGTTAGTTAAGTTCTAACATGTCTTATCTAGTCTTACAGGATATTTGAAATACAATATGTTCAGGAATCATCGAAAGAGTGAATATCCGTGTCCAACCATGTAGACGAGCTATTCAAAATAAATGGC
>JAPCYP010000435.1:0-43603 GCA_035048595.1 Echinosophora koreensis | reverse complement strand
GGGATTATAGGGTGAGGATCATAGGTTAACCAAGGGATCATGGGTGAGGGTCATGGGTTAAGCATGGGATCTTGGTGTGAGGGTCATGGGTTAGCCATGGGATCTAGGCGTGAGGGTCATAGGTTAACCATGGGATCATGGCAAGAGGGTCATGGGTTAACCATATAATCATGGCATGAGGGTCATGATTTATACATGGGATCATGGCGTGGGGGTCATAGGTAAACCATGGGATCTTGGCATGAGGGTCATGGGATAACCATGGGATTATAGGGTGAGGATCATGGGTTAACCAAGGGTTCATGGGGTGAGGGTCTCGGGTTAACCATGAGATCATGGCAGGAGGGTCATTAGTTAACGATGGGATCATTGCGTGAGGATCTTGGGTTAACCATGTGATCATGGCGTGAAGGTCATCGGTTAACCATGGGATAATGGCGTGAGGATAATGGATTAACCATGGGATCTTGGCGTGAGGGTCATGGGTTAGCCATGGGATCTTGGCGTGAGGGTCATGGGTTAGCCATGGGATCTTCGCGTGAGGGTCATAGGTTACCCATGAGATCATGGCAAGAGGGTCATGGGTTAACCATGGGATCATTGCGTGAGGATCATGGGTTAACCATGTGATCATGGCATGAGGGTCATCGGTTAACCATTGGATCTTGGCGTGAGGGTCATGGGTTAGCCATGGGATCTTGGCGTGAGGGTCATGGGTTAACCGTGGGATCATGGCAAGAGGGTCATGGGTTGACCATATGATCAAGGCGTGAGGGTCATGGGTTATACATGGGATCTTGGCAAGGGGGTCATTGGTATACCAAGGGATCTTGGCGTGAGGGTCATGGGTTAACCATGGGATCATGGTGTGAGGGTCATGGGTTAACCATGGGATCATGGCAAAAGGGTCAGGAGTTAACCATGGGATTATAGGGTGAGGATCATGGGTTAACCAAGGGTTCATGGGGTGAGGGTCTAGGGTTAACCATGGGATCTTGGCATGAGGGTCATGGGTTAACCATGAGATCATGGCAAGAGGGTCAGGGGTTAACCATGGGATCATTGCGTGAGGATCATGGGTTAACCATGTGATCATGGCATGAGGGTCATGGGTTAACCATGAGATCATGGCGGGAAGGTCATTAGTTAACCATGGGATCTTTGCGTGAGGATCATGGGTTAACCATGTAATCATGGTGTGAACGTCATCGGTTAACCATGTGATCATGGGTTAACCATCGGATCATTGCGTGAGGATCATCGGTCAACCTTGTGATCATGGCGTGAAGGTCATCGGTTAACCATGGGATCTTGGCCTGAAGGTCATGGGTTAACCGTGGGATCTTGGCGTGAGGGTCATGGGTTAACCGTGGGATCATGGCAAGAGGGTCATGGGTTGACCATATGATCAAGGCGTGAGGGTCATGGGTTATACACGGGATCTTGGCATGGGGGTCATAGGTAAACCAAGGGATCTTGGCGTGAGGGTCATGGGTTAATCATGGGATCATGGTGTGAGGATCATAGGTTAACCATGGGACCTTGGCAAAAGGGTCAAGAGTTAACCATGGGATTATAGGGTGAGGATCATGGGTTAACCAAGGGTTCATGGGGTGAGGGTCTATGGTTAAGCATAGGATCTTGGCATGAGGGTCATGGGTTAACCATGGGATCATGGCAAGAGGGTCATGGGTTAACCATGGGATTATTGCGTGAAGCTCATGGGTTAACCATGTGATCATGGCACGAGGGTCATTGGTTAACCATGTGATCATGGCGTGAGGGTCATGGGTTAGCCATGGGATCTTAGCGTGAGGGTCAAGGGTTAACCATGGGATCTCGTGAGGGTCATGGGATAGCCATGGGAACATGTTGTGAGGATCGTCGGTGAACAATATGACCATGGCAACAGGGTCATGAGTTAACCATGGGATTATAGGGTGAGGATCATAGGTTAACCAAGGGATCATGGGGTGAAGGTCATGGGTTAAGCATGGGATCTTGGTGTGAGGGTCATGGGTTAGCCATGGGATCTTGGCGTGAGGGTCATGGGTTATACATGGGATCTTGGCGTGGGGGTCATGGGTTAACCATGTGATCATGGCGTGAGGGTCATGGCTTAGCCATGGGATCTTGGCGTGAGGGTCATGGGTTAGATATGGCTTCTTGGCGTGAGGGTCATAGGTTAACCATGGGATCATGGCAAGAGGGTCATGGGTTAACCATGGGATCATTGCGTAGGATCATGGGTTAACCATATGATCATGGCATGAGGGTCATGGGTTAACCATGGGATCTTGGCGTGAGGCTCATGGGTTAGCCATGAGATCCTGGCGTGAGGGACATTGGTTAACCATGGGATCATGGGGTGAGGGTCATGGGTTAAGCATGGGATCTTGGCGTGAGGGTCATGGGTTAGCCATGGGATCTTAGCGTGAGGGTCATGGGTTAACCATCAGATCATGGCAGGAGGGTCATTAGTTAACCATGGGATCATTACGTGAGGATCATGGGTTAACCATGTGATCATGGCGTGAAGGTCATCGGTTAACCATGGGATAATGGCGTGAGGATAATGGATTAACCATGGGATCTTGCCGTGAGGATCATGGGTTAACCTTGTGATCATGGCGTGAAGGTTATCGGTTAACCATGGGATCTTGGCGTGAAAGTCATGGGTTAGCCATGGGATCTTGGCGTGAGGGTCATAGGTTAACCATGGGATGATGTTGTGAGGATCGTCGGTGAACCATGGGACCATGGCAAGAGGGTAATGAGTTAACCATGGGATTATAGGGTCAGGATCATAGGTTAACCAAGGGATCGGGGGTGAGGGTCATGGGTTAAGCATGGGATCTTGGTGTGAGGGTCATGGGTTAGCCATGGGATCTTAGCGTGAGGGTCATAGGTTAACCATGGGATCATTGCGTGAGGATCATGGGTTAACCATGTGATCATGGCGTGAGGGTCATCGGTTAACCATGGGATCTTGGCGTGAGGGTCATGGGTTAGCCATGGGATCTAGGCGTGAGGGTAATAGGTTAACCCTGGGATCATGGCAAGAGGGTCAAGGGTTAACCATATGATCATGGCGTGAGGGTCATGGATTATACCTGGGATCTTGGCGTGGGGGTCATAGGTAAACCATGGGATCTTGGCGTGAGGGTCACGGGTTAACCCCGGGATCACGGTGTGAGGATCATAGGTTAACCATGGGACCATGGCAAAAGGGTCATGAGTTAACCATGTGTTTATAGGGTGAGGATCATGGGTTAACCAAAGGACAATGGGGTGAGGGTCATGGATTTACCGTGGGATCTTGGCGTCGGGTCACGGGTTAACCATGGGATCATGGCAAGAATGTCATGGGTTGACCATGGGATCATTGCATGATGAACATAGGTTAACCATGTGATCAGGGCGTGAGGCTAATGGGTTAACCATGGGATCTTGGCGTGAGTGTCATGGTTAGCCTTGGGATCTTAGCGTGAGGGTCATGGGTTAGCCATGGGATCTAGGCGTGAGAGTCATGGGTTAACCTTGGGATCATGGCGTGAGGGTCATGGGTTATACATGGGATCTTCGCGTGGGGGTCATAGGTAAACCATGAGACCTTGGCGTGAGGGTCATGGGTTACCCCTGGGATCATGGTGTGAGGATCATAGGTTAACCATGGGACAATGGCAAAAGGGTCATGCGTTAACCATGGGATTATAGGGTGAGGATCCTGGGTTAACCAAGGGACCGTGGGGTGAAGGTCATGGGTTAACCATGGGATCTTTGCGTTAGGGTCATGGGTTATCCATGGGATCTTGGCGTAGTGTCACGGGTTAACCATGGGATCATGGCAAGAGTGTCATGGGTTAACCATGGGATCGTTGCGTGAGGATCATGGGTTAACCATGTGATCATGGCGTGAGGGTCATAGGTTAACCATGTGATCATGGCGTGAGAGTCATGGTTTAGCCATGGGATCTTGGCGTGAGGGTTAAGGGTTAGATATGGGTTCTTGGCGTGAGGGTCATGGGTTAGCCATGGGATCTAGGCGTGAGGGTAATAGGTTAACCATGGGATCATGGCAAGAGGGTCAAGGGTTAACCATATGATCATGGCGTGAGGGTCATGGGTTAACCATGGGATCATGGCGTGGGGGTCATAGGTAAACCATGGGATCTTGGCGTGAGGGTCACGGGTTAACCCCGGGATCACGGTGTGAGGATCATAGGTTAACCATGGGACCATGGCAAAAGGGTCATGAGTTAACCATGTGTTTATAGGGTGAGGATCATGGGTTAACCAAAGGACAATGGGGTGAGGGTCATGGATTTACCGTGGGATCTTGGCGTCGGGTCACGGGTTAACCATGGGATCATGGCAAGAATGTCATGGGTTGACCATGGGATCATTGCATGATGAACATAGGTTAACCATGTGATCATGGCGTGAGGCTAATGGGTTAACCATGGGATCTTGGCGTGAGGGTCATGGTTAGCCTTGGGATCTTAGCGTGAGGGTCATGGGTTAGCCATGGGATCTAGGCGTGAGAGTCATGGGTTAACCTTGGGATCATGGCGTGAGGGTCGTGGGTTATACATGGGATCTTCGCGTGGGGGTCATAGGTAAACCATGAGACCTTGGCGTGAGGGTCATGGGTTACCCCTGGGATCATGGTGTGAGTATCATAGGTTAACCATGGGACAATGGCAAAAGGGTCATGCGTTAACCATGGGATTATAGGGTGAGGATCCTGGGTTAACCAAGGGACCGTGGGGTGAAGGTCATGGGTTAACCATGGGATCTTGGCGTTAGGGTCATGGGTTATCCATGGGATCTTGGCGTAGTGTCACGGGTTAACCATGGGATCATGGCAAGAGTGTCATGGGTTAACCATGGGATCGTTGCGTGAGGATCATGGGTTAACCATGTGATCATGGCGTGAGGGTCATAGGTTAACCATGTGATCATGGCATGAGAGTCATGGTTTAGCCATGGGATCTTGGCGTGAGGGTTAAGGGTTAGATATGGGTTCTTGGCGTGAGGGTCATGGGTTAACCATGGGATCATGGCAAGAGGGTCATGGGTTAACCATGGGATCATTGCGTGAGGATCGTGGGTCAACCTTGTGATCATGGCGTAAGGGTCATGGGTTAACCATGGGATCATGGCGTGAGGGCCATGGGTTAGCCATGGGATCTGGGCGTGAGGGTCAAGGATTAACCCTGGGATCTTGGCGTGAGGGTCATGGGTTAACCATGGGATCATCGTGTGAGGATCATAGGTTAACCATAGGACCATGGCAAGAGGGTCATGAGTAAACCATGGGCTTATTGGGTGAGGATCATGGGTTAACCAAGGGATCATGGGGTGAGGGTCGTGGGTTAAGCATGGGATCTTGGCGAGAGGGTCATGGGTTAGCCATGGGATCTTAGCGTGAGTGTCATGGGTTAACCATAAGATCATGGCAGGAGGGTCATTAGTTAACCAAGAGATCATTGCGTGAGGATCATGGGTTAACCATGTGATCATGGCGTGAACGTCATCGGTTAACCATGGCATAATGGCGTGAGGATAATGGATTAACCATGGGATCCTGGCGTGAGGGTCATGGGTTAGCCATGGGATCTTGGCGTGAGGGTCATGGGTTAGCCATGGGATCTTCGCGTGAGGGTCATGGGTTAACCATGATATCATGGCAAGAGGGTCATGGGTTAACCATGGGATCATTGCGTGAGGATCATGGGTTAACCTTGTGATCATGGCGTGAAGGTCATCGGTTAACCATGGGATCTTGGCGTGAGGGTCATGGGTTAGCCATGGGATCTTGGCGTGAGGGTCATGGGTTAACTGTGGGATCAAGGCAAGAGGATCATGGGTTAATCATATGATCAAGGTGTGAGGGTCATGGGTTATACATGGGATCTTGGCATGGGGGTCACAGGTAAACCAAGGGATCTTGGTGTGAGGGTCATGGGTTAACCATAGGATCATGGTGTGAGGATCATAGGTTAACCATGGGACCATGGCAAAAGGGTCAGGAGTTAACCATGGGATTATTGGGTGAGGATCATGGGTTAACCAAGGGTTCATGGGGGTGAGGGTCTCGGGTTAACCATGGGATCCTGGCATGAGGGTCATGGGTTAACCAAGAGATCATGGCAAGAGGGTCATGGGTTAACCATGGGATCATTGCTTGAGGATCATGGGTTAACCAAGGGATCTTGGCGTGAGGGTCATGGGTTAGCCCTGGGATCTTAGCGTGCGGGTCATGGGTTAACCATGAGATCATGGCAAAAGGGTCATGGGTTAACCATATGATCATGGCATGAGGGTCATGGGTTAGCCATGGGATCTTAGCGTGAGGGTCATGGGTTAACCATGAGATCATGGCAGGAGGGTCATGGGTTAACCATGAGATCATGGCAAGAGGGTCATGGGTTAGCCCTGGGATCTTAGCGTGAGGGTCATGGGTTAGCCATGAGATCATGGCAAGAGGGTCATGGGTTAACCATATGATCATGGCATGAGGGTCATGGGTTAGCCATGGGATCTTAGCGTGAGGATCATGGGTTAACCATGTGATCATGGCGTGAAGGTCATCGGTTAACCATGGGATAATGGCGTGAGGATAATGGATTAACCATGGGATCTTGGCGTGAGGCATCATGGGTTAACCTTGTGATCATGGCGTGAAGGTTATCGGTTAACCATGGGATCTTGGCGTGAAAGTCATGGGTTAGCCATGGGATCTTGGCGTGAGGGTCATAGGTTAACCATGGGATGATGTTGTGAGGATCGTCGGTGAACCATGGGACCATGGCAAGAGGGTAATGAGTTAACCATGGGATTATAGGGTCAGGATCATAGGTTAACCAAGGGTTCAGGGGGTGAGGGTCATGAGTTAGCCCTGGGATCTTAGCGTGAGGGTCATAGGTTAACCATGGGATCATTGTGTGAGGATCATGGGTTAACCATGTGATCATGGCGTGGGCGTCATCGGTTAACCATCGGATCTTGGCGTGAGGGTCATGGGTTAGCCATGGGATCTAGGCGTGAGGGTAATAGGTTAACCATGGGATCATGGCAAGAGGGTCAAGGGTTAACCATATGATCATGGCATGAGGGTCATGGATTATACCTGGGATCTTGGCGTGGGGGTCATAGGTAAACCATGGGATCTTGGCGTGAGGGTCATGGGTTAACCACGGGATCACGGTGTGAGGATCATAGGTTAACCATGGGACCATGGCAAAAGGGTCATGAGTTAACCATGTGTTTATAGGGTGAGGATCATGGGTTAACCAAAGGACAATGGGGTGAGGGTCATGGATTTACCGTGGGATCTTGGCGTCGGGTCACGGGTTAACCATGGGATCATGGCAAGAATGTCATGGGTTGACAATGGGATCATTGCATGATGAACATAGGTTAACCATGTGATCATGGCGTGAGGCTAATGGGTTAACCATGGGATCTTGGCGTGAGGGTCATGGTTAGCCTTGGTATCTTAGCGTGAGGGTCATGGGTTAGCCATGGGATCTAGGCGTGAGAGTCATGGGTTAACCTTGGGATCATGACGTGAGGGTCATGGGTTATACATGGGATCTTCGCGTGGGGGTCATAGGTAAACCATGAGACCTTGGCGTGAGGGTCATGGGTTACCCCTGGGATCATGTTGTGAGGATCATAGGTTAACCTTGGGACAATGGCAAAAGGGTCATGCGTTAACCATGGGATTATAGGGTGAGGATCCTGGGTTAACCAAGGGACCGTGGGGTGAAGGTCATGGGTTAACCATGGGATCTTTGCGTTAGGGTCATGGGTTATCCATGGGATCTTGGTGTAGTGTCACGGGTTAACCATGGGATCATGGCAAGAGTGTCATGGGTTAACCATGGGATCGTTGCGTGAGGATCATGGGTTAACCATGTGATCATGGCGTGAGGGTCATAGGTTAACCATGTGATCATGGCGTGAGAGTCATGGTTTAGCCATGGGATCTTGGCGTGAGGGTTAAGGGTTAGATATGGGTTCTTGGCGTGAGGGTCATGGGTTAACCATGGGATCATGGCAAGAGGGTCATGGGTTAACCATGGGATCATTGCGTGAGGATCATGGGTCAACCTTGTGATCATGGCGTGAGGGTCATGGGTTAACCATGGGATCATGGCGTGAGGGCCATGGGTTAGACATGGGATCTGGGCGTGAGGGTCAAGGATTAACCATGGGATCTTGGCGTGAGGGTCATGGGTTAACCATGGGATCATCGTGTGAGGATCATAGGTTAACCATAGGACCATGGCAAGAGGGTCATGAGTAAACCATGGGATTATTGGGTGGGGATCATGGGTTAACCAAGGGATCATGGGGTGAGGGTCGTGGGTTAAGCATGGGATCTTGGCGAGAGAGTCATGGGTTAGCCATGGGATCTTAGCATGAGTGTCATGGGTTAACCATAAGATCATGGCAGGAGGGTCATTAGTTAACCAAGAGATCATTGCGTGAGGATCATGGGTTAACCATGTGATCATGGCGTGAACGTCATCGGTTAACCATGGCATAATGGCGTGAGGATAATGGATTAACCATGGGATCTTGGCGTGAGGGTCATGGGTTAGCCATGGGATCTTGGCGTGATGGTCATGGGTTAGCCATGGGATCTTCGCGTGAGGGTCATGGGTTAACCATGATATCATGGCAAGAGGGTCAAGGGTTAACCATGGGATCATTGCGTGAGGATCATGGGTAAACCTTGTGATGATGGCGTGAAGGTCATCGGTTAACCATGGGATCTTGGCGTGAGGGTCATGGGTTAGCCATGGGATCTTGGCGTGAGGGTCATGGGTTAACTGTGGGATCATGGCAAGAGGGTCATGGGTTAATCATATGATCAAGGCGTGAGGGACATGGGTTATACATGGGATCTTGGCATGGGGGTCACAGGTAAACCAAGGGATCTTGGTGTGAGGGTCATGGGTTAACCATAGGATCATGGTGTGAGGATCATAGGTTAACCATGGGACCATGGCAAAAGGGTCAGGAGTTAACCATGGGATTATAGGGTGAGGATCATGGGTTAACCAAGGGTTCATGGGGGTGAGGGTCTAGGGTTAACCATGGGATCTTGGCATGAGGGTCATGGGTTAACCATGAGATCATGGCAAGAGGTTCATGGGTTAACCATGGGATCATTGCTTGAGGATCATGGGTTAACCAAGGGATCTTGGCGTGAGGGTCATGGGTTAGCCATGGGATCTTGGCGTGAGGGTCATGGGTTAGCCATGAGATCATGGCAAGAAGGTCATGGGTTAACCATATGATCATGGCGTGAGGGTCATGGATTATACATGGGATCCTGGCATGGGGGTCATAGGTAAACCATGGGATCTTGGCGTGAGGGTCATGGGTTAACCATGGGATCTTAGCGTGAGGGTCATGGGTTAACCATGAGATCATGGCAAGAGGGTCATGGGTTAACCATGGGATCATTGCGTGAGGATCATGGGTTAACCATGTGATCATGGCGTGAAGGTCATCGGTTAACCATGGGATCTTGGCGTGAGGGTCATGGGTTAACCATGGGATCTTGGCGTGAGGGTCATGGGTTAACTGTGGGATCATGGCAAGTGGGTCATGGGTTAATCATATGATCAAGGCGTGAGGGTCATGGGTTATACATGGGATCTTGGCATGGGGGTCACAGGTAAACCAAGGGATCTTGGTGTGAGGGTCATGGGTTAACCATAGGATCATGGTGTGAGGATCATAGGTTAACCATAGGACCATGGGAAAAGGGTCAAGAGTTAACAATGGGATTATAGGGTGAGGATCATGGGTTAACCATGGGTTCATGGGGTGAGGGTCTAGGGTTAACCACGGGATCTTGGCATCAGGGTCATGGGTTAACCATGGGACCATGGCAAGAGGGTCATGGGTTAACCATGGGGTCATTGTGTGATGAACATGGGTTAAGCATGTGATCATGGCGTGAGGCTAATGGGTTAACCATGGGATCTTGGCGTGAGGGTCATGGGTTAGCCATGGGATCTTGGCGTGAGAGTCATGGGTTAACCTTGGGATCATGGTGTGAGGATCACAGGTTAACCATGGGACAATGGCAAAAGGGTCATGAGTTAACCATGGGATTATTGGGTGAGGATCATGGGTTAACCAAGGGACCGTGGGGTGAAGGTCATGGGTTAACCATGGGATCTTGGCGTGAGGGTCATGGGTTATCCATGGGATCATGGCAAGAGGGTCATGGGTTAACCATGGGATCATTGTGTGAAGATCATGGGTTAACCATGTGATCATGGCACGAGGGTCATTGGTTAACCATGTGATCATGGCATGAGGGTTAAGGGTTAGCCATGGGATCCTAGCGTGAGGGTCATGAGTTAACCATGGGATTATAGGGTGAGGATCACAGGTTAACCAAGGGATCATGGGGTGAGGGTCATGGGTTAAGCATGGGATCTTGGTGAGGGTCATGGGTTAGCGTGAGGGTCATGGGTTAACCATAGGATCATTGCGTGAGGATCATGGGTTATACATCGGATCTTGGCATGGGGGTCATAGGTAAACCAAGGGATCTTGGCGTGAGGGTCATGGGTTAACCATGGAATCATGGTGTGAGGATCATAGGTTAACCATGGGACCATGGCAAAAGGGTCAAGAGTTAACCATGGGATTATAGGGTGAGGATCATGGGTTAACCATGGGTTCATGGGGTGAGGGTCTAGGGCTAACCATGGGATCTTGGCATGAGGGTCATGGGTTAACCATGGGATCATGGCAAGAGGGTCATGGGTTAACCATGGGATCATTGCGTGAAGATCATGGGTTAACCATGTGATCATGGCATGAGGGTCATTGGTTAACCATGTGATCATGGCGTGAGGGTCATGGGTTAGCCATGGGATCCTAGAGTGAGGGTCAAGGGTTAACCATGGGATCATGTTGTGAGGATCGTCGGTGAACCATGGGACCATGGCAAGAGGGTCATGAGTTAACCATGGGATTATAGGGTGAGGATCATAGGTTAACCAAGGGATCATGGGGTGAGGGTCATGGGTTAAGCATGGGATCTTGGTGTGAGGGTCATGGGTTAGCCATGGGATCATAGCGTGAGGGTCATGGGTTAACCATGGGATCATTGCGTGAGGATCATGGGTTAACCATATGATCATGGTGTGGGGGTCATCGGTTAACCATGGGATCTTGGCGTGAGGGTCATGGGTTAGCCATGAGATCTTGGGGTGAGGGTCAAGGATTAACCATGGGATCTTGGTGTGAAGGTCATGGGTTAACCATGGGATCATCGTGTGAGGATTATAGGTTAACCATGGGACCATGGCAAGAGGGTCATGAGTAAAGCATGGGATTATTGGGCGAGGATCATGGGTTAACCAAGGGATCATGGGGTGAGGGTCGTGGGTTAAGCATGGGATCTTGGCGTGAGGGTCATGGGTTAGCCATGGGATCTTAGTGTGAGAGTCATGGGTTAGCCTTGGGATCTTGGCGTAGTGTCACGGGTTAACCATGGGATCATGGCAAGAGTGTCATGGGTTAACCATGGGATCATTGCGTGAGGATCATGGGTTAACCATGTGATCATGGCGTGAGGGTCATGGGTTAACCATGTGATCATGGCGTGAGGGTCATGGCTTAGCCATGGGATCTTGGCGTGAGGGTCATGGGTTAGATATGGGTTCTTGGCGTGAGGGTCATGGGTTAACCATGGGATCATGGCAAGAGGGTCATGGGTTAACCATGGGATCATTGCGTAGGATCATGGGTTAACCATGTGATCATGGCATGAGGGTCATGGGTTAACCATGGGATCTTGGCGTGAGGCTCATGGGTTAGCCATGAGATCTTGGTGTGAGGGTCATGGGTTAACCATGGGATCATTGTGTGAGGATCATGGATTAACCTTGTGATCATGGCGTGAAGGTCATCGGTTAACCATGGGATAATGGCGTGAAGATAATGGATTAACCATGGGATCTTGATGTGAGGTTCATGGGTTAGCCATGGGATCTTGGCGTGAGGGTCATGGGTTAACCATGAGATCATGGCAAGAGGGTCATGGGTTAACCATGGGATCATTGCGTGAGGATCATGGGTTAACCATGTGATCATGGCGTGAAGGTCATTGGTTAACCATGGGATCTTGGCGTGAGGGTCATGGGTTAGCCATGGGATCTTGGCAAGGGTCATGGGTTAACCATGGGATCATGGCAAGAGGGTCATGGGTTAACCATGGGATCATTGCGTGAGGATCATGGGTTAACCATGAGATCATGGCAAGAGGGTCATGGGTTAACCATGGGATCATTGTGTGAGGATCATGGGTTAACCTTGTGATCATGGCGTGAAGGTCATCGGTTAACCATGGGATTTTGGCGTGAGGGTCATGGGTTAGCCATGGGATCTTGGCGTGAGGGTCATGGGTTAATCGTGGGATCATGGCAAGAGGGTCATGGGTTGACCATATGATCAAGGTGTGAGGGTCATGTGTTATACATGGGATCTTGGTGTGAGGTTCATAGGTTAACCATGGGACCATGGCAAAATGGTCAGGAGTTGACCATGGAATCATAGGGTGAAGATCATGGGTTAACCAAGGGTTCATGGGGTGAGGGTCTAGGGTTAACCATGGGATCTTGGCATGAGGATCATGGGTTAACCATGAGATCATGGCAAGAGGGTCATGGGTTAACCATGGGATCATTGCGTGAGGATCATGGGTTAACCATGTGATCATGGCATGAGGGTCATGGGTTAACCATGGGATCTTGGTGTGAGGGTCAAGGTTAGCCATGGGATCTTTCCATGAGCGTCATGGGTTAACCATGGGATCATGGCTAGAGGGTCTTGGGTTAACCATATGATCATGGCGTGAGGGTCATGGGTTATAGATGGGATATTGGCGTGGGGGACTTTGGTAAACCATGGGATCTTGGCGTGAGGGTCCTGGGTTAACCAAGGGATAATGGTGTGAGGATCATAGGTTAACCATGGGACCTTGGCAAAAGGGTCATGAGTTAACCATGGGATTATTGGGTGAGGATCATGAGTTAACCAAGGGATCATGGGGTGAGAGTTGTGGGTTAAGCATGGGATCTTGTCGTGAGGGTCATGGGTTAGCCATGGGATCCTAGCGTGAGGGTCATGGGTTAACCATGAGATCATGGTAGGAGGGTCATTAGTTAACCATGGGATCATTGCGTGAGGATCATGGGTTAACCATGTGATCATGGCATCAGGGTCATCGGTTAACCATGGGATCTTGGTGTGAGGGTCATGGGTTAGCCATGGGATCTAGGCGTGAGGGTCATAGGTTAACCATGGGATCATGGCAAGAGGGTCATGGGTTAACCATATGATCATGGCGTGAGGGTCATGGGTTATACATGGGATCTTGGCGTGGGGGTCATAGGTAAACCATGGGATCTTGGCGTGAGGGTCATGGGTTAATCATGGGATCCCGGTGTGAGTATCATAAGTTAACCATGGCACCATGGCAAGAGGGTCATGAGTTAACCATGGGGTTATAGGGTGAGGATCATGGGTTAACCAAGGGATCATAGGGTGAGGGTCAAGGTTTAACTATGGGATCTTGGAGTGAGGGTCATGGGTTAGCCATGGGTTCTTGGCGTGAGGGTCATGGGTTAACCATGAGATCATGGCAAGAGGGTCGTGGGTTAACCATATGATCATGGGATGAGGGTCATGGGTTATACATGGGATCTTGGCATGGGGGTCATAGGTAAACCAAGTGATCTTGGCGTGAGGGTCATGGGTTAACCTTGGGATCATGGTGTGAGGATCATAGGTTACCATGGGACCATGGCAAGAGGGTCATGAGTAAACCATCGGATTATTGGGTGAGGATCATGGGGTGAGGGTCGTGGGTTAAGCATGGGATCTTGGCTTGAGGGTCATGGGTTAGTCATGGGATCTTAGCATGAGGGTCATGGGCTAACCATGAGATCACGACAGGAGGGTCATTAGTTAACCATGGGATCATTGCGTGAGGATCATGGGTTAAGCATGTGATCATGGCGTGAAGGTCATCGGTTAACCATGGGATAATGGATTAACCATGGGATCTTGGCGTGAGGATCATGGGTTAGCCATGGGATAGTGGCGTGAGGGTCATGGGTTAGCCATGGGATCATGGCAAGAGGGTCATGGGTTAACCATGGGATCATTGCGTGAGGATCATGGGTTAACCATGTGATCATGGCGTGAAGGTCATCGGTTAACCATGGGATCTTGGCATGAGGGTCATGGGTTAGCCATGGGATCTTGGCGTGAGGGTCATGGGTTAACCGTGGGATCATGGCAAGGGGGTCATGGGTTGACCATATGATCAAGTCGTGAGGGTCATGGGTTATACATTGGATCTTAGCAAGGGGGTCATAGGTAAACCAAGGGATCTTGGCGTGAGGGTCATGGGTTAACCATGGGATCATGGTGTGAGGATCATAGGTTAACCATGGGACCATGGCAAAAGGGTCAGGAGTTAACCATGGGATTATAGGGTGAGGATCATGGGTTAACCAAGGGTTCATGGGGTGAGGGTCTAGGGTTAACTATGGGATCTTGGCATGAGGGTCGTGGGTTAACCATGAGATCGTGGCAAGAGGGTCATGGGTTAACCATGGGATCATTGCGAGAGGATCATGGGTTAACCATGTGATCGTGGCATGAGGGTCATGGGTTAACCCTGGGATCTTGGTGTGAGGGTCATGGGTTAGCCATGGGATCATGGCAAGAGGGTCTTGGGTTAACCATATGATCATGGCGTGAGGGTCATGGGTTATACATGGTATCTTGGCGTGGGGGTCATAGGTAAACCATGGGATCTTCTCGTGAGGGTCATGGGTTAACCAAGGGATCATGGTGTGAGGATCATAGGTTAACCATGGGACCTTGGCAAAAGGGTCATAAGTTAACCATGGGATTATAGGGTGAGGATCATGGGTTAAACAAGGGACCATGGGGTGAGGGTCATGGGTTAAACATGGGATCATGGCGGGAGGGAGACGGGTTAGCCAAGGAATCTTGGTCTGAAGGTCATGGGTTAACCATAGGATCTTGGCGTGAGGGACATGGGTTGGCCATGGGATCTTGGTGTAGGGTCACGAGTTAACCATGGGATCATGGCAAGAGTGTCATGGGTTAACCATAGGATCATTGCGTGAGGATCATGGGTTAATCATGTGATCAAGGCCTGAGGGTAATGGGTTAACCATGGGATCTTGGCGTGAGGGTCATGGGTTAGCCACGGGATCTTGGCATGAGGGTCATGAGTTAACCATGGGATCATGGCATGAGGGTATGGGTTAACCATGGGATCAATGCGTGAGGGTCAAGGGTTAACCATGTGATCATGGCATGAGGGTCATGGGTTAGCCATGGGAACTTGGCATGAGGGTCATGGGTTAACCATGGGATTATGGCAAGAGGGTCATGGGTTAACCATGGGATCATTGCGTAGGATCATGGGTTAACCATGTGATCATGGCATGAGGGTCATGGGTTAACAATGGGATCTTGGCGTGAGGGTCATGGGTTAGACATGGGATCTTCGCAAGAGGGTCATGTGTTAGCCATGGGATCTTGGCATTAGGGTCATGGGTTAACCATGGGATCATTGCGCCAAGATTATGGGTTAACCATGTGATCATTGCGTGAGGGTCGTTGGTTAATCATGTGATCATGGCGTGAGGGTCATGTGTTAGCCATGGGATCTTGGGCATGAAGGTCAAGGGTTAACCATGGGATCTTGGCGTGAGGGTCAAGGTTTAACCATGGGATCATGGTTTGAGGATCATAGGTTAACCATGGGACCATGGCAAGAGGGTCATGAGTTAACCATGGGATTATAGGATGAGGATCATGGGTTAACCAAAGGATCATGGGGTGAGGGTCATGGGCTAAGCATGGGATCTTGGCGTGAGGCTCATTGGTTAAGCATGGGATCGTGGCGTGAGGGTCATGGGTTAGCCATGGGATCTTGGCGTGAGGGTCATGGGTTAATCATGGGATCATGGCAAGAGGGTCATGGGTTAACAATGGGATCATTGCGTGAGGATCATAGGTTAACCATGGGACCAGGTTAGGAGGGTCATGAATTAACCACTGGATTTTAGGGTGAGGATCATGGGTTAACCAAGGGATCATGGGGTGAGGGTCATGAGTAAACCACGGGATCTAGGCGTGGGGGTCATGGGTTAGCCACGGGTTCTTGGCGTGAGGGTCATGGGTTAACCATGGCATCTTGGCAAGAGGGTGATGGGTTAACCATGGCACCATGGCAAGAGGGTCATGAGTTAACCATGGGGTTATAGGGTGAGGATCTTGGGTTAACCAAGGGATCATAGGGTGAGGGTCAAGGTTTAACTATGGGATCTTGGAGTGAGGGTCATGGGTTAGCCATGGGTTCTTGGCGTGAGGGTCATGGGTTAACCATGAGATCATGGCAAGAGGGTCGTAGGTTAACCATATGATCATGGGATGAGGGTCATGGGTTATACATGGGATCTTGGCATGGGGGTCATAGGTAAACCAAGTGATCTTGGCGTGAGGGTCATGGGTTAACCTTGGGATCATGGTGTGAGGATCATAGGTTACCATGGGACCATGGCAAGAGGGTCATGAGTAAACCATCGGATTATTGGGTGAGGATCATGGGGTGAGGGTCGTGGGTTAAGCATGGGATCTTGGCTTGAGGGTCATGGGTTAGCCATGGGATCTTAGCATGAGGGTCATGGGCTAACCATGAGATCACGGCAGGAGGGTCATTAGTTAACCATGGGATCATTGCGTGAGGATCATGGGTTAAGCATGTGATCATGGCGTGAAGGTCATCGGTTAACCATGGGATAATGGATTAACCATGGGATCTTGGCGTGAGGATCATGGGTTAGCCATGGGATAGTGGCGTGAGGGTCATGGGTTAGCCATGGGATCTTAGCGTGAGGGTCATGGGTTAACCATGAGATCATGGCAAGAGGGTCATGGGTTAACCATGGGATCATTGCGTGAGGATCATGGGTCAACCTTGTGATCATGGCGTGAAGGTCATCGGTTAACCATGGGATCTTCGCGTGAGGGTCATGGGTTAGCCATGGGATCTTGGCGTGAGGGTCATGGGTTAACCGTGGGATCATGGCAAGGGGGTCATGGGTTGACCATATGATCAAGTCGTGAGGGTCATGGGTTAACCATGGGATCATGGTGTGAGGATCATAGGTTAACCATGGGACCATGGCAAAAGGGTCAGGAGTTAACCATGGGATTATAGGGTGAGGATCATAGGTTAACCAAGGGTTCATGGGGTGAGGGTCTAGGGTTAACTATGGGATCTTGGCATGAGGGTCGTGGGTTAACCATGGGATCATGGCAAGAGTGTCATGGGTTAACCATAGGATCATTGCGTGAGGATCATGGGTTAATCATGTGATCAAGGCCTGAGGGTAATGGGTTAACCATGGGATCTTGGCGTGAGGGTCATGGGTTAGCCACGGGATCTTGGCATGAGGGTCATGAGTTAACCATGGGATCATGGCATGAGGGTATGCGTTAACCATGGGATCAATGCGTGAGGGTCAAGGGTTAACCATGTGATCATGGCATGAGGGTCATGGGTTAGCCATGGGAACTTGGCGTGAGGGTCATGGGTTAATCATGGGATTATGGCAAGAGGGTCATGGGTTAACAATGGGATCATTGCGTAGGATGATGGGTTAACCATGTGATCATGGCATGAGGGTCATGGGTTAACAATGGGATCTTGGCGTGAGGGTCATGGGTTAGACATGGGATCTTCGCAAGAAGGTCGTGTGTTAGCCATGGGATCTTGGCATTAGGGTCATGGGTTAACCATGGGATCATTGCGCCAAGATTATGGGTTAACCATGTGATCATTGCGTGAGGGTCTTTGGTTAATCATGTGATCATGGCGTGAGGGTCATGTGTTAGCCATGGGATCTTGGGCATCAAGGTCAAGGGTTAACCATGGGATCTTGGCGTGAGGGTCAAGGTTTAACCATGGGATCATGGTTTGAGGATCATAGGTTAACCATGGGACCATGGTAAGAGGGTCATGAGTTAACCATGGGATTATAGGATGAGGATCATGGGTTAACCAAGGGATCATGGGGTGAGGGTCATGGGCTAAGCATGGGATCTTGGCGTGAGGGTCATTGGTTAAGCATGGGATCTTGGCGTGAGGGTCATGGGTTAGCCATGGGATCTTGGCGTGAGGGTCATGGGTTAATCATGGGATCATGGCAAGAGGGTCATGGGTTAACAATGGGATCATTGCGTGAGGATCATAGGTTAACCATGGGACCAGGTTAGGAGGGTCATGAATTAACCACTGGATTTTAGGGTGAGGATCATGGGTTAACCAAGGGATCATGGGGTGAGGGTCATCAGTAAACCACGGGATCTAGGTGTGGGGGTCATGGGTTAGCCACGGGTTGTTGGCGTGAGGGTCATGGGTTAACCATGGGATCTTGGCAAGAGGGTGATGGGTTAACTATGGCACCATGGCAAGAGGGTCATGAGTTAACCATGGGGTTATAGGGTGAGGATCATGGGTTAACCAAGGGATCATAGGGTGAGGGTCAAGGTTTAACTATGGGATCTTGGAGTGAGGGTCATGGGTTAGCCATGGGTTCTTGGCGTGAGGGTCATGGGTTAACCATGAGATCATGGCAAGAGGGTCGTGGGTTAACCATATGATCATGGCATGAGGGTCATGGGTTATACATGGGATCTTGGCTTGGGGGTCATAGGTAAACCAAGTGATCTTGGCGTGAGGGTCATGGGTTAACCATGGGATCATGGTGTGAGGATCATAGGTTACCATGGGACCATGGCAAAAGGGTCAGGAGTTAACCATGGGATTATAGGGTGAGGATCACAGGTTACCAAGGTTTCATGGGGTGAGGGTCTGGGGTTAACCATGGGATCTTGGCATGAGGGTCATGGGTTAACCATGAGATTATGGCAAGAGGGTCATGGGTTAACCATGGGATCATTGCGTGAGGATCATGGGTTAACCATGTGATCATGGCATGAGGGTCATGGGTTAACCATGGGATCTTGGTGTGAGGGTCATTGGTTAGCCACGGGATCTTGCCGTGAGTGTCATGTGTTAACCATAGGATCATGGCAAGAGGGTCTTTGGTTAACCCTATGATCATGGCGTGAGGGTCATGGGTTATACATGGGATCTTGGCGTGGGGGTCAAAGGTAAACCATGGGATCTTGGCTTGAGGGTCATGGGTTAACCAAGGGATCATGGTGTGAGGATTATAGGTTAACCATGGGATTATACGATGAGGATCATGGGTTAAATAAGGGACCATGGGGTGAGGGTCATGGGTTAACCATGGGATCAGGGCGCGAGGGACATGGGTTAGCCATGGGATTTTGGCGTAAAGGTCATGGCTAACCATGGTATCTTGGCATGAGGGACATGGGTTGGCCTGGGGATCTTGGCGTAGGGTCACGAGTTAACCATGGGATCATGGCAAGAGTGTCATGGGTTAACCATAGGATCATTACGTGAGGATCATGCGTTAACCATGTGATCAAGGCTTGAGGGTAATGGGTTAACCATAGGATCTTGGCGTGAGGGCCATAGGTTTGCCATGCGAGAGGGTCTTAGGTTAATCATGGGATCATGGCAAGAGGGTCATGGGTTAACTATAGGATCTTGCCGTGAGGGTCATGGGTTGACCATGGGATCATGGCAAGAGGATCATGGGTTAACCATGGGATCATGGCGTAGGATCATGGGTTAACCAATGTGATCTTGGCATGAGGGTCATGGGTTATCCATGTGATCATGGCGTGAGGGTCATGGGTTAGCCATGGGATTTTGGCATGAGGGTCATGGGTTGGCCATGGGAACTTGGCTTGAGGGTCATGGGTTAGCCATGGGATCTTGGAGTGAGGGTCATGGGTTAACCATAGGATTATGGCAAGAAGGTCATGGGTTAACCATGGGATCATTGCGTAGGATCATGGGTTAACCATGTGATCATGGCATGAGGGTCATGGGTTAACCATGGGATCTTGGCGTGAGGGTCATGGGTTAGACATGGGATCTTGGCATGAGGGTCATGGGTTAGCCATGGGATCTTGGCATGAGGGTCATGGGTTAACCATGGGATCATGGTAAGAGGGTCATGGGTTAACCATGGGATCATTGCGTCAAGATCATGGGTTAACCATGTGATCATTGCATGAAGGTCATTGGTTAACCACGTGATCATGGCGTGAGGGTCATGTGTTAGCCATGGGATCTTGGGCATGAAGGTGAAGGGTTAACCATGGGATGTTGGCGTGAGGGTCAGGGGTTAACCATGAGATCATGGTTTGAGGATAATAGGTTAACCATGGGACCATGGCAAGAGGGTCTGAAATAGACAACTATAAACACGAGAAGGGGGGTTGAATTGTGTTTATTAGAATTTAAAATAAAGTTAAAAACTTTTTGCATGCAGAAGCTAAGCACAGACGGGTGTAAAAAGATACACAGACAGGTCACCTCTCTGTTGTAGTTTTCTCAGAAAAACAACACACGTAGAGATAAGAAAACAGACTTGACAGAAACAGTTTTAACCCCTTTGTTAGAAAGCAGATGATATATATAATCAAAGTAACTAAAGAGATTAAGGAAAGAGAGATTAACACAGAGATTTATCCTGGTTCACTCTTTAACACAAAGAGCTACGTCCAGTCCTTGGCAGCACCAAGATTTATCCACTATAACTGATCAGGTTACAGACTCCAAGTATTGTTTGCACACCTAGCCTCTTCAGGCTCCAACACAAGTATTCTTTGCACACCTAGCCTCTTCAGGCTCACTCAGATTTGTTTGAGAGTTTGGTTTGTAATAAATACACTTACAGACCTTTCACTAACACTCAGAGAGTGGTTTTAAATATAAAGCTTTAGGAAAGTCTGCGTAATAACTTCAAATGATTGAAGAATACAGAATGAGTAAATGAACAGAGTAATGGCTCTTTAATGCTTTGTAAAACTCTGATGATGTTCATCTTCAATGACTTCTGTATTTATAGCCTTCAAACATTTAATATCCGTTAGAGACATTCCTTGCAACTATGGCTTCAAGCAGAGCTTCATTAAATGCAATATAGTCGTTCTGGGCAGCCATTAATGCAATGAAGACGTTGGTTGTACTCTAACATGAGGGATAATAGCTTTATGCATCGTGTAGACGCCAACTCAGAGTTGTGCAGAGTGCTTTTGTACTTTTGCAGAGTACATTTCCCTTTCTGTGTAAGGACTGAAAGTACTAGGGAATAAAGCATGTTGGAAATATTCTTTAACTGGAAGTTTATCTCTGACTTCCTGGTTTGCTTGAGAGAGAACACTTCTGAGTTTCTTGATAAGCGTGAGAGAGTTCTCAGAGTATTCTTCATGAGGGGACAGCTTGCAAAAGCTTCCTGTACTTCGAGTTCTTTAACGAAGAACCTTAGACAAGTTGAAGAATAGAGACAGGTTGTAAAATCAGTTTGCACATAGTCAACAATCCTAGTCAGCAGACAGGTTGACTTCTTGGCTTATACGGACAGGTGAGACTTAGATAGACAGACAGGTGAGTTTTGTAATCTTCTGATCTGTACACTAAGTAGTCGGGTTAGCCACCACAAAATAGGTTAATTAAATCATTACCCAATGTTTAGTTTTCATCAAAACTTAGGGAAATGCACACAGACATTTTAGAGACTTAACAGGGTCATGAGTTAACCATGGGATTATAGGATGAGGGTCATGGGTTAACCAAGGGATCATGGGGTGAGGGTCATGGGTTAACCATGGGATCTTGGCGTGAGGGTCATGGGTTAGACATGGGATCTTGGCATGAGGGTCATGGGTTAGCCATGGGATCTTGGCATGAGGGTCATGGGTTAACCATGGGATCATGGCAAGAGGGTCATGGGTTAACCATGGGATCATTGCGTCAAGATCATGGGTTAACCATGTGATCATTGCGTGAAGGTCATTGGTTAACCATGTGATCATGGCGTGAGGGTCATGTGTTAGCCTCTTGGGCATAAAGGTGAAGGGTTAACCGTGGGATCTTGGCGTGAGGGTCATGGGTTAACCATAGGATCATGGTTTGAGGATAATATGTTAACCATGGGACCATGGCAAGAGGGTCATGAGTTAACCATGGGATTATAGGGTGAGGATCATGGGTTAACCAAGGGATCATGGGGTGAGGGTCATGGGTTAAGCATGGGATCTTGGCGTGAGGGTCATGGGTTAGCCATGGGATCTTGGCATGAGGGTCATGGGTTAGCCATGGGATCTTGGCATGAGGGTCATGTGTTAGCCATGGGATCTTGGCATGAGGGTCATGGGTTAACCATGGGATCATGGTAAGAGGGTCATGGGTTAACCATGGGATCATTGCGTCAAGATCATGGGTTAACCATGTGATCATTGCGTGAAGGTCATTGGTTAACCATGTGATCATGGCGTGAGGGTCATGTGTTAGCCATGGGATCTTGGGCATGAAGGTGAAGGGTTAACCGTGGGATCTTGGCGTGAGGGTCATGGGTTAACCATGGGATCATGGTTTGAGGATAATATGTTAACCATGGGACTATGGCAAGAGGGTCATGAGTTAACCATGGGATTATAGGGTGAGGATCATGGGTTAACCAAGGGATCATGGGGTGAGGGTCATGGGTTAAGCATGGGATCTTGGCGTGAGGGTCATGGGTTAGCCATGGGATCTTGGCGTGAGGGTCATGGGTTAACCATGGGATCATGGCAAGAGGGTCATGGGTTAACAATGGGATCATTGCGTGAGGATCATAGGTTAACCATGGGACCAGGTTAGGAGGGTCATGAATTAACCACTGGATCTTAGGGTGAGGATCATGGGTTAACCAAGGTATCATGGGGTGAGGGTCATGGGTAAACCACGGGATCTTGGCGTGAGGGTCATGGGTTAGCCACGGGTTCTTGGCGTGAGGGTCATGGGTTAACCATGGGACCAGGTTAGGAGGGTCATGAATTAACCACTGGATCTTAGGGTGAGGATCATGGGTTAACCAAGGTATCATGGGGTGAGGGTCATGGGTAAACCACGGGATCTTGGCGTGAGGGTCATGGGTTAGACATGGGATCTTGGCATGAGGGTCATGTGTTAGCCATGGGATCTTGGCATGAGGGTCATGGGTTAACCATGGGATCATGGTAAGAGGGTCATGGGTTAACCATGGGATCATTGCGTCAAGATCATGGGTTAACCATGTGATCATTGCGTGAAGGTCATTGGTTAACCATGTGATCATGGCGTGAGGGTCATGTGTTAGCCTCTTGGGCATGAAGGTGAAGGGTTAACCGTGGGATCTTGGCGTGAGGGTCATGGGTTAACCATGGTATCATGGTTTGAGGATAATATGTTAACCATGGGACCATGGCAAGAGGGTCATGAGTTAACCATGGGATTATAGGGTGAGGATCATGGGTTAACCAAGGGATCATGGGGTGAGGGTCATGGGTTAAGCATGGGATCTTGGCGTGAGGGTCATGGGTTAGCCATGGGATCTTGGCGTGAGGGTCATGGGTTAGACATGGGATCTTGGCATGAGGGTCATGTGTTAGCCATGTGATCTTGGCATGAGGGTCATGGGTTAACCATGGGATCATGGTAAGAGGGTCATGGGTTAACCATGGGATCATTGCGTCAAGATCATGGGTTAACCATGTGATCATTGCGTGAAGGTCATTGGTTAACCATGTGATCATGGCGTGAGGGTCATGTGTTAGCCATGGGATCTTGGGCATGAAGGTGAAGGGTTAACCGTGGGATCTTGGCGTGAGGGTCATGGGTTAACCATGGGATCATGGTTTGAGGATAATATGTTAACCATGGGACCATGGCAAGAGGGTCATGAGTTAACCATGGGATTATAGGATGAGGATCATGGGTTAACCAAGGGATCATGGGGTGAGGGTCATGGGTTAAGCATGGGATCTTGGCGTGAGGGTCATGGGTTAGCCATGGGATCTTGGCGTGAGGGTCATGGGTTAACCATGGGATCTTGGCAAGAGGGTCATGGGTTAACAATGGGATCATTTCGTGAGGATCATAGGTTAACCATGGGACCAGGTTAGGAGGGTCATGAATTAACCACTGGATCTTAGGGTGAGGATCATGGGTTAACCAAGGTATCATGGGGTGAGGGTCATGGGTAAACCACGGGATCTTGGCGTGAGGGTCATGGGTTAGCCACGGGTTCTTGGCGTGAGGGTCATGGGTTAACCATGGGATCTTGGCAAGAGGGTCACGGGTTAACTATGGGACCATGGCAAGAGGGTCATGAGTTAACCATGGGGTTATAGGGTGAGGATCATGGGATAACCAAGGGATCATAGGGTGAGGTTCATGGTTTAACTATGGGATCTTGGCATGAGGGTCATGGGTTATACATGGGATGTTGGCGTGATAGTCATGGGTTAACCACGGGATCATGGCAAGAGTGTCATGGGTTAACCATGGTATCATTGCATGAGGATCATGGGTTAAACATGGGACCGTGGCAAGAGGGTCATGAGTTAACCATGGGATTATAGGGTGAGGATCATGGGTTAGCCAAGGGACCATGGGGTGAGGGTCGTGGGTTAACCATGGGATCTTGGCGTGACGGTCATGGGTTAGCCATGGGATCTTGGCGTGACGGTCACGGGTTAGCCATGGGATCTTGGCGTGACGGTCACGGGTTAGCCATGGGATCTTAGCGTGAGGGTCATGGGTTAACCATGGGATCATTGAGTGAGAATCATGGAAGAGATTAGGAATTTTTGAGGGGTTGGTCTTATTCCTTTGCTATAGAGGAGTCTATGTTTCAAATTTCAAGTCAATCGTACTTCAAACGAACTCAAAACGCATGAAAACTTATGAAACAGGAATGTTGGATAGCAACCAGCGCTCAGCGCTGGCTTCCTTACCCTGTGTGCCAGCCAGTGGGACACGTGGCGCGATGCAATTGACCCCAGGAGGCGGTGCAGAAGCACCAGCGCTCAGCGCTGGTGTTGGGCGCTGAGCGATGGGCGCCATGAGAAAAAAAGAGTTAAATGTTAGAAATTCGTGGAAGTAGCCAGAAATAGGCAGAAACCGGTTTTTAGAGTGAGAGGGAGAGGAGAGAAAGAAAGAGAGAGAAAATTCTAGAGCTGATTCTGATCAATCCGTTCGTCCTATTGAAAAACTTATTATACCATTGTGATCCTCGCGACTTATACTCCATCATCCTACCTTTCTTTTCTTGGTTAGGCTAAGGTAAGTCTATGTTTTTATGCCGAAATGCTGTCCGTGATAGTATTAAAGTTATCTCTCAATCCGTTTATCGGTTTTCAATTCCGTCTTCAGATTTGAGCTACACGTAACGTGTACTTCGTGAATGTGTTCAGGTGAATTTTTGGAGCCCCGGAGGTAGGAGAACCTCACTAGGCAGATTTGAGGAGTTGAGAGCGGGCTCGTTTCGTTTCTCTAAAGCTAGCCTACGACACCTCAGGTGGGGGAAAGAAGCCGTCTAACGTCGAAAATGGCTAGGTAACATTTTATTCAATATTGGCGTAGGGCGACCTAAACCCTACTAGTGAGTGAGTAATTGACAATATCAACATCACATGGGGATCACCTAGTGGTACCAATGATGATATTGAGATTGTAGATTTATCGCAGTTAGGTTAACTTTTATGATATCTGAGGTTGTCTGATTTTATAGTTTTGAGCTGCTTGCTGTGTGCTGTTTGGATTGATATGTTAATTGAGATTAATTATGTTTATTTTATTATTTTATTATTATTATAATATGATTATGGTTGATAACATGTACTGGCTGATAATATGTTATATTTGCCATAACATGCTTAGTTGTTTTCTAAGCAGTGATATTTGATATTTTTTGGTGATGCATATATGTGTGCTATTATTGTTGATATGTTATGTAACCTTTTCCGCTTATGATGATAGCACGTTTCTTATCCCCTATTTTCTCTATTATGTATGTTTATTTATGTGATCATTATGAGAAGACTCTGCGGAGGAGCCAGCTACTAAGGAGCGTTGAAGGACTTCTTATGATCCAGACGTTGTCAGCTTATGCTAGTGTGGTGTAATGTTTTATTTTTGTTCTTTACTTTTAAGTTTCTAACATTTATGATTTTCTGTGTATACGCCTAACGCTAATATTACAAGTAAGTTTTTGTTAATTAAGGTTTTTCTTTAATGAGACATCGGGGTGTCTCAGTGATCATGGGTTAACCATGTGATCTTGGGGTGAGGGTCATGGGTTACCCATGGGATATTGGCGTGAGGGTCAAGGGTTAACCATGGGATCTTGGCGTGACGGTCATGGGTTAACCATGGGATCATGGTGTGAGGATCATAGGTTAACCTTGGGACCATGGCAAGACGGTCATGAGTTAACCACGGGATTATAGGGTGAGGATCATGGGGTGAGGGTCAAGGGTAAACATGGGATCCTGGTGTGAGGGTCATGGGTTAGCCATGAGATCCTGGTGTGAGGGTCATATGTTAACCATGGGATCATGGCAAGAGGGTCATGGGTTAACAATGGGATCATTGCATGAGGATCATGGGTTAACTATGTGATCATGGCGTGAGGGTCATGGGTTAACAATGGGATCCTGGCGTGAGGGTGATGGGTTAGCCATGGTATCTTGGCGTGAAGGTCACGGGTTAGCCATGGGATCATGGCAAGAGGGTCATGGGTTAACCATACGATCATGGCGTGAGGGTCATGGATTATACATGGGATCTTGGCGTGGGGGTCATAGGTAAACCATGGGATCTTAGCGTGAGGGTCATGAGTTAACCATGGGATGATGGTGTGCGGATCATGGGTTAACCATGGGAGTTAACCATGGGATCATGGCAAGAGGGTCATGGGTTAACCATGGGATCATAGGGTGAGGATCATGGGTTAACCAAAGGATCATGGGGTGAGGGTCGTGGGTTAACCATGGCGTGAGGGTCAAAGGTTAGCCATGGGATCTTGGCGTGAGGGTCATAGGTTAGCCATGGGATCTTGGCGTGAGGGTCATGGGTTAACCATGGGATCATGGCAAGAGGGTCATGGGTTAACCATGGGATCATTGCGTGAAGATCATAGGTTAACCATGTGATCATGGCGTGAGGGTTATGGGTTAGCTATGGGATCTTGGCGTGAGGGTCAATGGTTAACCATGGGATCTTGGCGTGAGGGTCATGGGTTAACCATGAGATCATGGCAAGATGGTCATGGGTTAACCATGGTATCATTACGTGAGGATCATGGGTTAACTATGTGATCATGGCATGAGGGGTATGGGTTAACCATGGGATCCTGGCGTGAGGGTCATCGGTTAGCCATGGGATCTTGGCGTGAGGGTTACGGGTTAACCATGGGATCACGGCAAGAGGGTCATGGGTTAACTAGACGATCATGGTGTGAGGGTCATAGGTTATACATGGGATCTTGGCGTGGGGGTCATAGGTAAACTATGGGATCTTAGCGTGAGGGTCATGGGTTAACCATGGGATCATGGCAAGAGGCTCATGGGTTAACCATAGGATTATTGCGTGAAGATCATAGGTCAACCATGTGATCATGGCTTGAGGGTCATTGGTTAACAATGTGATCATGGCGTGAGGGTTATGGGTTAGCTATGGGATCTTGGCGTGAGGGTCAAGGGTTAACCATGGGATCTTGGCGTGAGGGTCATGGGTTAACCATGAGATCATGGCAAGAAGGTCATGGGTTAACCATGGGATCATTACGTGTGGATCATGGGTTAACTATGTGATCATGGCATGAGGGTTATGGGTTAACCATGGGATCCTGGCGTGAGGGTCATCGGTTAGCCATGGGATCTTGGCGTGAGGGTCACGGGTTAACCATGGGATCACGGCAAGAGGGTCATGGGTTAACTAGACGATCATGGTGTGAGGGTCATAGGTTATACATGGGATCTTGGCGGGGGGGTCATAGGTAAACTATGGGATCTTGGCGTGAGGGTCATGGGTTAACCATGGGATCATGGCAAGAGGCTCATGGGTTAACCATGGGATCATTGCGTGAAGATCATAGGTCAACCATGTGATCATGGCCTGAGGGTCATTGGTTAACAATGTGATCATGACGTGAGGGTTATGGGTTAGCTATGGGATCTTGGCGTGAGGGTCAAGGGTTAACCATGGGATCTTGGCATGAGGGTTATGGGTTAACCATGAGATCATGGCAAGAGGGTCATGGGTTAACCATGGGATCAATACGTGAGGATAATGGGTTAACTATGTGATCAGGGCGTGAGGGTCATGGGTTAACCATGGGATCCGGGCGTGAGGGTCATCGGTTAGCCATGGGATCTTGGCGTGAGGGTCACGGGTTAACCATTGGATCACGGCAAGAGGGTCATGGGTTAACCATACGATCATGGCGTGAGGGTCATAGGTTATACATGGGATCTTGGCGTGGGGGTCATAGGTTAACCATGGGATATTGGCGTGAGAGACATGGGTTAACCATGGGATCATGGTGTGAGGATCATGGGTTAACCATGGGATCACGGCAACAGGGTCATGGGTTAACCATGAGATCATAGGGTGAGGATCATGGGTTAACCAAAAGATCATGGGGTGAGGGTCGTGGGTTAACCATGGGATCTTGGCGTAAGGGTCATGGGTTAACCATGGGATATTGGCGTGAGAGACATGGGTTAACCATGGGATCATGGTGTGAGGATCATGGGTTAACCATGGGATCATGGCAAGAGGGTCATGGGTTAACCAATAGATCATAGGGTGAGGATCATAGGTTAACCTTGGGAGCATGGCAAGACGGTCATGAGTTAACCATGGGATTATAGGGTGAGGATCATGGGTTAACCACAGGATCATGGGGTGAGGGTCAAGGGTAAACACCCAATCTTGGTGTGAGGGTCATGGGTTAGCCATGGGATCCTGGTGTGAGGGTCATATGTTAACCATGGGATCATGGCAAGAGGGTCATGGGTTAACAATGGGATCATTGCATGAGGATCATGGGTTAACTATGTGATCATGGCGTGAGGGTGATGGGTTAACATTGGAATCCTGGCGTGAGGGTCATGGGTTAACCATGGTATCTTGGCGTGAGGGTCATGGGCTTGCCATGGGATCATGGCAAGAGGGTCATGGGTTAACCATTCAATCATGGCGTGAGGGTCATGGGTTATACATGGGATCTTGGCATGGGGGTCATAGGTAAACCATGGGATCTTGGCGTGAGGGTCATGGGTTAACCATGGGATGATGGTGTGAGGATCATGGGTTAACCATGGGAGTTAACCATGGGATCATGGCAAGAGGGTCATGGGTTAACCATGGGATCATAGGGTGAGGATCATGGGGTGAGGGTCGTCTGTTAACCATGGGATCTTGGCATGAGGGTCATGGGTAACTCATAGGATCTTGCCGTAAGGGTCATGGGTTAGCCATGGGATGTTGGCGTGAGGGTCATGGGTTAACCATGGGATCATGGCAAGAGGGTCATGGGTTAACCATGGGATCATTGCGTGAAGATCAAAGGTCAACCATGTGATCATGGCCTGAGGGTCATTGGTTAACAATGTGATCATGGCGTGAGGGTTATGGGTTAGCTATGGGATCTTGGCGTGAGGGACAAGGGTTAACCATGGGATCTTGGCGTGAGGGTCATGGGTTAACCATGAGATCATGGCAAGAGGGTCATGGGTTAACCATGGGATCATTATGTGAGGATCATGGGTTAACTATGTGATCATGGAGTGAGGGTCATGGGTTAACCATGGGATCCTGGCGTGAGGGTCATCGGTTAGCCCTGGGATCTTGGCATGAGGGTCACGGGTTAACCATGGGATCACGGCAAGAGGGTCATTGGTTAACCATACGATCATGGCGTGAGGGTCATGGGTTATACATGGGACTTTGGCGTGGGGGTCATAGGTAAACCATGGGATCTTGGCGTGAAGGTCAAGGGTTAACCATGGGATGATGGTGTGAGGATCATAGGTTAACCATGGGAGTTAACCATGGGATCATGGCAAGAGGGTCATGGGTTAACCATGGAATCATAGGGTGAGGATCATGGGTTAACCAAAGGATCATGGGGTGAGGGTCGTGGGTTAACCATGGGATCTTGGCATGAGGGTCATGGGTAACCCATAGGATCTTGCCGTAAGGGTCATGGGTTAGCCATGGGATCTTGGCATGAGGGTCATGGGTTAACCATGGGATCATGGCAAGAGGGTCATGGGTTAACCATGGGATCATTGTGTGAAGATCATAGGTTAACCATGTGATCATGGCCAGAGGGTCATTGGTTAACCATGTGATCATGGCGTGAGGGTCATGGGTTAGCTATGGGATCTCGGCTTGAGGTTCAAGGGTTAACCATGGGATCTTGGCGTGAGCGTCATGGGTTAACCATGAGATCATGGCAAGAGGGTCATGGGTTGACCATGGGATCATTATGTGAGGATCATGGGTTAACTATGTGATCATGGCGTGAAGGTCATGGGTTAACCATGGAATCCTGGCGTGAGGGTCATCGGTTAGCCATGGGATCTTGGCGTGAGGGTCACGGGTTAACCATGGGATCACGGCAAGAGGGTCATGGGTTAACCATACGATCATGGCGTGAGGGTCATAGGTTATACATGGGATCTTGGCGTGGGGGTCATAGGTTAACCATGGGATATTGGCATGAGAGACATGGGTTAACCATGGGATCATGGTGTGAGGATCATGGGTTAACCATGGGATCATGGCAAGAGGGTCGTGGGTTAACCATGGGATCATAGGGTGAGGATCATTGGTTAACCAAAAGATCATGGGGTGAGTGTCGTGGGTTAACCATGGGATCTTGGCATGAGGGTCATGGGTAACCCATAGGATCTTGGCGTAAGGGTCATGGGTTAGCCATGGGATCTTGGCGTGAAGGTCATGGGTTAACCATGGGATCATGGCAAGAGGGTCATAGGTTAACCATGGGATCATGGCAAGAGTGTCATGGGCTAACCATGGGATCATTGCGTGACGATCAAGGGTTAACTATGTGATCATGGCGTGAGGGTCATGGGTTAACCATGGGATCTTGGCGTGAGGGTCATCGGTTAGCCCTGGGATCTTGGCATGAGGGTCACGGGTTAACCATGGGATCACGGCAAGAGGGTCATGGGTTAACCATACGATCATGGCGTGAGGGTCATGGGTTATACATGGGACTTTGGCGTGGGGGTCATAGGTAAACCATGGGATCTTGGCGTGAAGGTCAAGGGTTAACCATGGGATGATGGTGTGAGGATCATAGGTTAACCATGGGAGTTAACCATGGGATCATGGCAAGAGGGTCATGGGTTAACCATGGGATCATTGAGTGAAGATCATAGGTCAACCATGTGATCATGGCCAGAGGGTCATTGGTTAACCATGTGATCATGGCGTGAGGGTCATGGGTTCACTAGTGCAAAAAAGCCTTTCTACAACGGTTAAAAATGGCTTTCTACATCGGTTGATCAACCGTTGTAGATACGCTCGATGTAGAAAGTAGGGACTTTCTACAACGGTTGTCCAACCGTTGTAGAAAATACATTTCTACATCGGTTGAAAGACACAACCGTTGTAGAAAGTGTGATTTCCACACCCAAATTGTTGACTCTGGTTGACTTTCTACATCGGTTGTTTTGACCAACCGATGTAGAAAGTTAACTTTCTACATTGATTTTTTGACCAACCGATGTAGAAAAGGCGCTTCCTAATTACTGTGTGGACTTTCTACATCGGTTATGGTCACAACTGATGTAGAAAGTCTTGTAAATTTTTTTTTTTAAACCCCATTTTTTTCTTCCCTCACTTCTTTTCCTTGTTTTCATTCAGTTTTTAGTACACATCAACAAAATCAACAACACGAAATCAACAAAAACTCAACAAGTAACATTAACATCCATATATATAATTCAATATCCATATAATTAACCAGTACTAATTAATCTAGCTATATCAACAAAAAAAACTAAACATATATAAATGTCAAACTAAATACATCTAAGATACAAATGCTTTACTATAATCAAGAAAGAAGATTGTCCAACGCTCCTTGATGTCCTCAATTTCATCATAGGAGAATGGTTCCACATTGTTGAAATTCTGCAAGTTCAAATAACATAAGATAAACAATATTAGCAAATAGAGTAAAACAAACATATGATAATTAACTCTTGTACTTAAAAACACTATTAATTACCTCCGCCCATCGATCAGTAATACCGTCGGATCTGTGAAAATATTCTAAATTTGCATCGATGGCAGCATTTACTACAAGAGAGATAGAGCAGATTCATGATTATTACAACACATGAACTAAATAACTGCTGACTTGTGCAGATTTCCCTCCCTCCCCTTTTTTTTTCTACAATATTTTTCAAAGAAGGATTTGTTACCTGTAATCTATATCAGTCATTAAACTATCATCATAATAAATATTCTTCAAACAATATTTTCTTTCAGTGGGAAGAAGAAGCTTCATCCACAAACAAGATTTTCTTTCAGTGGAAAGAAGAAGCTTCATCCACAAGCAATCTTTGAACCCTTGGAGATGAAAATCAATCTGTCAAGGCATTGGAACGTGGAGGTCTTTCTTATCTTAGCCTATGAGCATACATGACAAACCTAACTAAAATCTTTAAAATTAGAAAACAAAAAGAATACAAAAATAGGAAGAAAAACATGATCATGTTGGAAGGAAGTATAACTATATATAGGAATAAGAAAGGATCACAAAACATGCTTAAGAAACTACGTGCCTTAGAGGGTTAGACTATATACTATGTTCTTCATGGCATACTCGGAGCATGTATCCTGCAAATTAAAGCTACTTTGAAATTCTCTTTATATTTAATATTTTTGACATCTCATTCTCTTTGCTAGCTTAATTTTTGTTTTAAAGCTATCAGATTGATGACCACACACATTGGCCATTTATGAGTGATAAAAGCAAGACATAGTGAAAACTATAGGTACAATTTTGATTAACCAAATCTATTCCAAATAAAAGTGACCCCCTAGCTATGACTATGTGGTCACAAGTAGGTGTAAAGTGATGAACTAATGAATAAAACCAAAGGAAGCACAGAGTAAGTTCTGGTAAAGTAAACTAGTGCCTAAGGTCTATGCAATTAACCATTAGACCAAGTAAGAGGTAAGTTATCATAAGCTCATTGAATATTTAGTAGCTAATGATTCCCATTTCTTCCTTTTTGTTAAGAAAACATGTTGGGGAGCTTACTAAGAAAAGTTACCAAGTTTTTTACTTTTTGTCTTATTTTAAAAAATTTTTTGGCTTCCCTAATTTTGGGCAAAAGAAAGGACCTGAAGTGTACACTTGGCACTATGCAATTGATTAGGTGGCCATTAGGCTTGGCATGATGAAAGGCTTATGAAAGTCACTATGACAACATCAACTACATAAGCAAGGAACTCCATCTTATTTCTCTAGACAAATAAACAAATCATGCATAAAAATAAACTAATATAATCTACAGAACCACGGTCACCATTGCATACACTACATAACTGGCTCCATCAGAACAACTTGTTGAATTGAGCTTATTAGCAATACAATTAGGAATACCTCAAACTTGATCTAAATCTCACCGTTGATACCGATTACTTCATCAACACCCTTTGCTTTCAATTCTTCAGCTCTCTCAATGAAGCCAGGCACATGCTTCAAGCTGTTCCAAAGAGACAAACCATATTTAAACAAACTTTACTATAAACAAATAATTATTTACAATCCCTATATTCTCACACTAGTCTTTTACACCATTTTCTGTCAATCATCTATAAATTCATAGTTAATAAGGTGTACTAGATGGTTAACGGGTTGTTTAATGGGCAAGCAAGCAAGCAGCTCATTGAGAGGCTCAATGCTAGAGCTAGCTTCATTCCCTTATGTTCAGTTTCTCTTTTTCTCAGAAGACTTGAGTTTGCAGCAATTGGGCAACTGTTAACTGATCCAAAGAATGCTGTTTGGAGGATAGAAGGTTTGATTTCCAAAGCACAGATGGTTAAGTTATTGTAAGAGAAGTTGTATTTAACCATCTGTGGGAGTTTCTCCAATACTGATGGAGGAACTTCTCCACTCAAATTGTTGTTTGAAAGGTCAAGAACTTGAAGGTTCTCATAGCTCAGCAATGGGATTTTCCCTATAAGATGATATAGAAATATCAAGTGCATTCAAATTACTCAGTTTTGAGATTTCTGAAGGAATGTAACCAACCAAACTGGTTTTGGACAAGTTCAGATATTCCAATCCAGAGAGCATTTCAAAGTTGGGGAATTTCTGTCTAGTATATCTATTGTGAGCAACATTAAGGTGCTTTAGATTCTGAGATTTATTCAAGTTTTGGAAAATTTCTCCACTAAGTTGATTCTTTGACAAATCCAGATACACTAATTGAGACCAACTGTAATTAGAAATGATGTGTACCTGAGAAATGTGACCTTGAAATTGGTTTATGCTAAGGTCCATAAACTCCAGCCTTCCCTGAAACAGAACCAGGACAGAACCCTGAAATGAATTGCCAGAAATGTTGAGACTCACAACGGAATTCAACCCAGAAAAATCTGAATCACCACCATAAATATTATTCTGAGCAAGGTTCAAGTTCCTGAGGTTAGGAAAAGCAGCACCAATACGTGAAGGTGCGTCTGAAAAATTAAACAAATCATCCAATTATTTGGACATCATTCAGTCACGAGATGGAGGAGGAAGCACTCACCAGTCAGTCATGAGGCGGCGGCGAAGAGGAGATCCGATGGCGGCGAGATGGAGCGGCGGCTTAGAGGCAGGACACTGAGTTCTCTCCGCCGTGAACGCAAGATAGAGACGCGAGGAGGGGCTCCGATGGCGGCGAGATGGAGCGGCGGCTTAGAGGCAGGACACTGAGCGGCGGCCGTGAAGTAGGTTAGGGTCTCGAGCGGCCGTGAGTGAGGGAGAGGTTGTGGTATCCATGAATGAGTGAAGGAGAGGTTTGTGTGGGAGGGAAATTTGTGTGGGAGGGAACAGTATAAGGTTTCACTTGCATTTCAAATTAGGCTTTCTAGCTCGGTTCCATAAGTACCCGTCGTAGAAGGTTATCTAGAATATTACAAAACTGCCACCGCACCACTTTCTACAACGGTTCGTAATATAACCGATGTAGAAAGTCATTTGTGCATTACAATTTATTACAAAAATGCCACCGCCCTACTTTTTACAACGGTTATAAAGCAACCGTTGTAGAATCCCTGATGTAGAAAGCATATTTTCCACTAGTGGTTAGCCATGGGATCTTGGCGTGAGGGTCATGGGTTAACCATGGGATCATTGCAAGAGGGTCATGGGTTAACCATGGGATCTTGGCGTGAGGGTCATGGGTTAACCATGAGATCATGGCAAGAGGGTCATGAGTTAACCATGGGATCATTACGTGAGGATCGTGGGTTAACCATGGGATCATGGCGTGAGGGTCATGGGTTAACCATGGGATCCTGGCGTGAGGGTCATCGGTTAGCCATGGGATCTTGGCGTGAGGGTCACGGGTTAACCATGGGATCACGGCAAGAGGGTCATGGGTTAACCATACGATCATGGCGTGAGGGTCATGGGTTATACATGGGATCTTGGCGTGGGGGTCATAGGTAAATCATGGGATCTTGGCGTGAGAGTCATGGGTTAACCATGGGATCATGGTGTGAGGATCACGGGTTAACCATAGTATCATGGCAAGAGGGTCATGGGTTAACCATGGGATCATAGGGTGAGGATCATGGGTTAACCAAAAGATCATGGGGTGAGGGTCGTGGGTTAACCATGGGATCTTGGCATGAGGGTCATGGGTAACCCATAGGATCTTGGTGTAAGGGTCATGCGTTAGCCATGGGATCTTGGCGTGAGGGTCATGGGTTAACCATGGGATCATGGCAAGAAGGTAATAGGTAAACCATGGGATCATGGCAAGAGTGTCATGGGCTAACCATGGGATCATTGCGTGAGGATCATGGGTTAACTATGTGATCATGGCGTGAGGGTCATGGGTTAACCATGGGATCCTGGCGTGAGGGTCATCGGTTAGCCATCGGATCTTGGCGTTAGGGTCACGGGTTAACCATAGGATCATGGCAAGAAGGTCATGGGTTAACCATACGATCGTGGCATGAGGGTCATGGGTTATACATGGGATCTTGGCGTGGGGGTCATAGGTAAACCATGGGATCTTGGCATCAGGGTCATGAGTTAACCATGGGATCATGGTGTGAGAATCATGGGTTAACCATGGGATCATGGCAAGAGGGTCATAGGTTAACCATGGGATCATAGGGTGAGGATCATGGGTTAACCAAAAGATCATGGGGTGAGGGTCGTGGGTTAACCATGGGATCTTGGCATGGGGGTCATGGGTAACCCATAGGATCTTGGCGTAAGGGTCATGGGTTAGCAATGGGATCTTGGCGTGAGGGTCATAGGTTAACCATGGGACCATGGCAAAAGGGTCATTAGTTAACCATGGGATTATAGGGTGAGGATCATGGGTTAACCAAGGGATCATGGGGTGAGGGTCAGGGTTTACCAGGGGATCTTGGCACGAGGGTCATGGGTTTCCCATAGGATCTTAGCGTGAGGGTCATCGGTTAACCATGGGATCATGGCAAGAAGGTCATGGGTTAACCATGAGATCATTGCGTGAGGGTCATGGGTTAAGCATGGGATCTCGGCTTAAGGGTCATGGGTTAGCCATAGGATCATGGGTTAGACATGGGATCTTGGCGTGAGGGTCACAGGTTAACTATGGGATCATGGCAAGAGTGTCATAGGTCAACCATGGGATCATTGCGTGAGGATCCTGGGTTAACCATGTGATCATGGCGTGAGGGTCATGGGTTAGCCATGTGATCATGGCGTGAGGGTCCTAGTTTAGCCATGGGATCTTGGCGTGAGGGTCATTGGTTAACCATGGGATTTAAGCTTGAGGGTCATGGGTTAGCCATGTGATCTTGGTGTGAGGGTCATGGGTTAACCTTGGGATCATGGCAAGAGGGTCATTGGGTTAACCATGGGATCATTGCGTGAAGATAATGGGTTAACCATGCGATCATGGCATGAGTGTCATGGGTTAACCTTGGCGTGAGGGTCATGGGTTAGCCATGGAATCTTGGCGTGAGGGTCAAGGGTTAACCATGGGATCTTGGCGTGAGGGTCATGGGTTAGAAATAGGATCTTGGCGTGAGGTTCACGGGTTAACCATGGGATCATGGCAAGAGTGTCATGGGTTAACGATGGGATCATTGCGTGAGGATCATGGGTTAACCATGTGATCATGGCGTGAGGGTCAAGGGTCAACCATGGTATCTTGGCGTGGGGGTCATGGGTTATACATGGGATCTTGGCGTGGGGGTCATAGGTAAACCATGGGATCTTGGTGTGAGGGTCATGGGTTAACCATGGGATCATGGAGTGAGGATCATGGGTTAACCATGCGATCATGGCAAAAGGGTCATGAGTTAACCATGGGATTATAGGGTGAGGATCATGGGTTAACCAAGGGATCATGGGGTGAGGGTCATGGGTTAACCATGGCATCTTGGCACGAGGGTCATGGGTTACCCATAGGATCTTAGTGTGAGGGTCATGGGTTAACCATGGGATCATGGCAAAAAGGTCATGGGTTAACCTTGAGATCATTGCGTGAGGGTCATGGGTTAAGCATGGGATCTTGGCTTGAGCGTCATGGGTTAGCCATGGGATCTTGGCGTGAGGGTCATGGGTTAACCATGGGATCATGGCAAGAGGATCATGGGTTAACGATGGGATCAATGCGTGAGGATCATGGGTTGACCTTGTGATCATGGAGTGAGGGTCATTGGTTAACCATGTGATCACGGCGTGAGGGTCATGGGTTAGCCATGGGATCTTGGCATGAGGGTCATGGGTTAACAATGAGATCATGGCGTGAGGGTCAAGGGTTAACCATGAGATCATGGCATGAGTGTCAAGGGTTAACCATGAGATCTTGGCGTGAGGGTCATGGGTTAGACATGGCATCTTGGCGTGAGGGTCATTGGTTAACCATGGGATTATAGGGTGAGGAACATGGGTTAACCAAGGGATCATGGGGTGAGGGTCGTGGGTTAACCATGGGATCTTGGCATGAGGGTCATGGGTTAACCATGGGATCATGGCAAGAGGATCATGGGTTAACGATGGGATCAATGCGTGAGGATCATGGGTTGACCTTGTGATCATGGAGTGAGGGTCATTGGTTAACCATGTGATCATGGCGTGAGGGTCATGGGTTAGCCATGGGATCTTGGCATGAGGGTCACGGGTTAACTATGGGATCATGGCAAGAGTGTCATGGGTTAACCATGGGATCATTGCGTGAGGATCATGGGTTAACCATGTGATCATGGCGTGAGGGTCATGGGTTAGCCATGTGATCATGGCATGAGGGTCCTAGGTTAGCCCTGGGATCTTGGCGTGAGGGTCATGGGTTAACCATGGGATTTAAGCTTGAGGATCATGGGTTAGCCATGTGATCTTGGTGTGAGGGTCATGGGTTAACCTTGGGATCATGGCAAGAGGGTCATGGGTTAACCATGGGATCATTGCGTGAAGATCATGGGTTAACCTTGCGATCATGGCGTGAGTGTCAATGGGTTAACCATGGCGTGAGGGTCATGGGTTAGCCATGGGATCTTGGCGTGAGGGTCAAGGGTTAACCATGGGATCTTGGCGTGAGGGTCATGGGTTAGACATGGATCTTGGCGTGAGGTTCACGGGTTAACCATGGGATCATGGCAAGAGTGCTCATGGGTTAACGATGGCATCATTGCGTGAGGGATCATGGGTTAACCATGTGATCATGGCGTGAGGGTCAAGGGTTAACCATGGGATCTTGTCGTGGGGGTCATGGGTTATACATGGGATCTTGGCGTGGGGGTAATAGGTAAACCCTGGGATCTTGGCGTGAGGGTCATGGGTTAACCATGGGATCATGGAGTGAGGATCATGGGTTAACCATGGGATCATGGCAAGAGGGTCATGGGTTAACCATGGGATCATAGGGTGAGGATCAGGGGTTAACCAAAAGATCATGGGGTGAGGGTCGTGGGTTAACCATAGGATCTTGGCATGAGGGTCATGGGTAACCCATAGGATCTTGGCGTAAAGGTCATGGGTTAGCCATGGGATCTTGGCGTGAGGGTCATAGGTTAACCATGGGACCATGGCAAAAGGGTCATGAGTTAACCATGGGATTATAGGGTGAGGATCATGGGTTAACCAAGGGATCATGGGGTGAGGGTCATGGGTTAACCATGGCATCTTGGCACGAGGGTCATGGGTTACCCATAGGATCTTAGCGTGAGGGTCATGGGTTAACCATGGGATCATGGCAAAAATGTCATGGGTTAACCTTGAGATCATTGCGTGAGGGTCATGGGTTAAGCATGGGATCTTGGCTTGAGCGTCATGGGTTAGCCATGGGATCTTGCGTGAGGGTCATGGTTTAACCATGGGATCATGGCAAGAGGATCATGGGTTAACGATGGGATCAATGCGTGAGGATCATGGGTTGACCTTGTGATCATGGCGTGAGGGTCAAGGGTTAACCATGTGATCATGGCATGAGGGTCAAGGGTTAACCATGAGATCTTGGCGTAAGGGTCATGGGTTAGACATGGCATCTTGCCGTGAGGGTCACGGGTTAGCTATGGGATCATGGCAAGAGTGTCATGGGTTAACCATGGGATCATTGCGTGAGGATCCTGGGTTAACCATGTGATCATGGCGTGAGGGTCATGGGTTAGCCATGTGATCCTGGCGTGAGGGTCCTAGGTCAGCCATGGTATCTTGGCGTGAGGGTCATGGGTTAACCATGGGATTTAAGCTTGAGGATCATGGGTTAGCCATGTGATCTTGGTGTGAGGGTCATGGGTTAACCTTGGGATCATGGCAAGAGGGTCATGGGTTAACCATGGGATCATTGCGTGAAGATCATGGGTTAACCATGCGATCATGGCGTGAGTGTCAAGGGTTAACCATGGCGTGAGGGTCATGGGTTAGCCATGGGATCTTGGCGTGAGGGTCAAGGGTTAACCATGGGATCTTGGCGTGAGGGTCATGGGTTAGACATGGGATCTTGGCGTGAGGGTCACGGGTTAACCATGGGATCATGGCAAGAGTGTCATGGGTTAACGATGGCATCATTGCGTGGGGATGATGGGTTAACCATGTGATCATGGCGTGAGGGCCAAGGGTTAACCATGGGATCTTGGCGTGAGGGTATGGGATCTTGGCGTGAGGGTCATGGTTAACCATGGGATCATGGCAAGAGGGTCATGGGTTAACCATGGGATCATTGCGTGAGGATCATGGGTTAACCATGGGATCATGGCAAGACGGTCATGGGTTAACCATGGGATCATTGCGTAGGATCATGGGTTAACCATGTGATCATGGCGTGAGGTTCATGGGTTAACCATGGGATCCGTGCGTGAGGGTCATGGGTTAGCCATGGGATCTTGGCGTGAGGGTCATGGGTTAACCATGGGATCATGGCAAGAGGGTCATGGGTTAGCCATGGGATCATTGCGTGAAGATCATGGGTTAACCATGTGATCATGGCATGAGGGTCATGGGTTAACCATGTGATCATGGCGTGAGGGTCATGGGTTAGCCATGGGATCTTGGCATGAGGGTTAAGGGTTAACCATGGGATTTTGGCGTGAGGGTCATGGGTTAACCATGGGATCATGGTGTGAGGATCATAGGTTAACCATGGGACCATGGCAAGAGGGTCATGAGTTAACCATGGGATTATAGGGTGAGGATCATGGGTTAACCAAGGGATCATGGGGTGAGGGTCGTGGGTTAACCATGGGATCTTGGCATGAGGGTCATGGGTTACCCATAGGATCTTGGCGTGAGGGTCATGGGTTAACCATGGGATCATGGCAAGAAGGTCATGGGTTAACCATGGGACAGTGGCAAGAGGGTCATGAGTTAGCCATGTGATTCTATGGTGAGGATCATGGGTTAACCAAGGATCCATTGCGTGAGGGTCATGGGTTAACCATGTGATCATGGCGTGAGGGTCATGGGTTAACCATGTGATCATGGCTTGAGTGTCATGGGTTAGCCATGGGATCTTGGTGTGAGGGTCAAGGGTTAACCATGGGATCTTGGCGTGAGGGTCGTGGGTTAACCATGGGATCATGGCAAGAGGGTCATGGGTTAGCCATGGGATCATTGCGTGAAGATCATGGGTTAACCATGTGATTATGGCATGTGGGTCATGGGTTAACCATGTGATCATGACGTGAGGGTCATGGGTTAGCCATGGGATCTTGGCATGAGGGTTAAGGGTTAACCATGGGATTTTGGTGTGAGGGTCATGGGTTAACCATGGGATCATGGTGTGAGGATCATAGGTTAACCATGTGACTATGGCAAGAGGGTCATGAGTTAACCATGGGATCATAGGGTGAGGATCAGGGGTTAACCAAAAGATCATGGGGTGAGGGTCGTGGGTTAACCATAGGATCTTGGCATGAGGGTCATGGGTAACCCATAGGATCTTGGCGTAAAGGTCATGGGTTAGCCATGGGATCTTGGCGTGAGGGTCATAGGTTAACCATGGGACCATGGCAAAAGGGTCATGAGTTAACCATGGGATTATAGGGTGAGGATCATGGGTTAACCAAGGGATCATGGGGTGAGGGTCATGGGTTAACCATGGCATCTTGGCATGAGGGTCATGGGTTACCCATAGGATCTTAGCGTGAGGGTCATGGGTTAACCATGGGATCATGGCTAAAATGTCATGGGTTAACCTTGAGATCATTGCGTGAGGGTCATGGGTTAAGCATGGGATCTTGGCTTGAGCGTCATGGGTTAGCCATGGGATCTTGGCGTGAGGGTCATGGTTTTACCATGGGATCATGGCAAGAGGATCATGGGTTAGCCATGGGATCTTGGCATGAGGGTTAAGGGTTAACCATGGGATTTTGGTGTGAGGGTCATGGGTTAACCATGGGATCATGGTGTGAGGATCATAGGTTAACCATGTGACTATGGCAAGAGGGTCATGAGTTAACCATGGGATTATAGGGTGAGGAACATGGGTTAACCAACGGATCATGGGGTGAGGGTCGTGGGGTAACCATGGGATCTTGGCGTGAGGGTCATGGGTTAACCAAGGGTTCATGGTGTGAGGATCATAGGTTAACCATGGGTCCATGGCAAGAGGGTCATGAGTTAACCATAGGATTATAGGGTGAGGATCATGGGTTAACCAAGGGATCATGGCGTGAGGGTCAAGGGTTAACCATGGGATCTTGGCGTGAGGGTCATGGGTTAACCATGGGATCATGGCGTGAGGGTTATGGGTTAACCATGTCATCATGGCGTGAGGGTGGCTTAGCCATGGAATCATTGCGTGAAGATCATGGGTTAACCATTTGATCATGGCGTGAGGGTCAGAGGTTAACCATGGGATCATTGGATCATGGCATTTGGGTCATCGGTTATCCATGGGATCATGGCGTGAGGGTCATGAGTTAACCATGGGATCATGGCGTGAGGGTCATGGGTTAACCATTTGATGATGGCGTGAGGGTCAGAGGTTAACCATGGGATCATTGCGTGAAGATCATGGGTTAACCATGTGATCATGGCGTGAGGGTCAGAGGTTAACCACGGAATCTTGGCGTGAGGGTCATGAGCTAGCCATTGGAACTTGGCATGAGGATCATGGGTTAACCATGGGATCATGGCAAGAGGGTCATGGGTTAACCAAGGGATCATTGCGTGAAGATCATAGGTTAACCATGTGATCATGGCGTGAGGGCCATGGGTTAACCATGGAATCATTGCGTGAAGATCATGGGTTAACCATGTGATCATGGCGTGAGGGTCATAGGTTAACCATGGGATCATTGCGTTAAGATCATGGGTAAACCATGTGATCATGGCGTGAGGGTCAGAGGTTAACCATGGAATCTTGGCGTGAGTGTCATGAGCTAGCCATTGGATCTTGGCGTGAGGATCATGGGTTACCCATGGGATCATGGCAAGAGGGTCATGGGTTAACCAAGGGATCATTGCGTGAATATCATTGGTTAACCATGTGATCATCGCGTGAGGGCCATGGGTTAACCATGGAATCATTGCGTGAAGATCATGGGTTAACCATGTGATCATTGCGTGAGGGTCATAGGTTAACCATGGGATCATTGCGTGACGATCATGGGTTAACCATGTGATCATTGCGTGAGGGTCATAGGTTAACCATGGGATCATTGCGTGAAGATCATGGGTTAACCATGTGATCATTGCGTGAGGGTCAGAGGTTAACCATGGGATCTTGTCGTGAGGGTCATGGGTTAGCCATGGGATCTTGGCGTGAGAATCGTGGGTTAACCATGGGATCATGGCAAGACTGTCGTGGGTTAACCATGGATTCA
>JAPCYP010000434.1:0-43610 GCA_035048595.1 Echinosophora koreensis | reverse complement strand
TCCTAGTCAGCAGACAGGTTGACTTCTTGGCTACTACAGACAGGTGAGACTTAGGTAGACAGACAGGTGAGTTTTGTAATCTTCTGATCTGTACACTAAGTAGACAGGTTAGCAACCACAAAATAGGTTAATTAAATCATTACCCAATGTTTAGTTTTCATCAAAACTTAGGAAAATGCACGCAGACATTTTAGAGACTTAACACGTCTTCCTACTTTTGTCTTGGTAGCTCTTTTTCCTACTCTGTGCCACTCTCATCTTTCCCTGAATCATCTCACTTTTCTGTGCTTTCTTCCACTATTTCTAGACCTAGCACCACATTGTCACCAGGTTCATTCCAACACAAGGGTGTCCTACATCTCCTCCCATAAAGAGCTTCATAAGGTACCATCCCAATACTGGAATGGAAACTAGCTATTGTTGTAGGTGAACTCTATTAGGAGCAAAAACTTGTCCCACCAAAACATGCGCTTAAGATCCTGGTACATCTTGGTGGCACCTGGGTGCACACTCAAACTAATGTCCTTCTTCAAGGATCAACTTCCTAAGCTCAGAAACATCTGGTATACAAACTCTATCCTTGTACCTTAAGACTCCATCACTTCCTTCCTTAAAACTAAGGTCTCTACCTTGAGCAAGCAACTTTTTCTGGTCTAAGAGAAACCTATCTATCTTCTGGCCTTCTCTAACCTGATCCATCAAACTGTTGGTAACCTTCAAGGTTCCAAGCCTAATGTTCTTACTTCCCAAGCTAAACTTAGATCTCTAAACTCCTCAATCAAATCCATCTCCCTAACCATCAAAGCGGAGACGTGCAAGGTTTTCCTACTTGTGGCATCCGCCACTACATTGGCCTTTCCTGGGTGGTAGGTTAAATCAAACTCATAGTCCTTATAAACTTCATCCACCTACGTTGCCTCATATTCAATTCCTTCTGATCAAAGAGATACTTCAAACTCTTATGATCACTAAAGACCTCAAACATCACTCCATAAAGGTAATGCCTCCAAATCTTTAAGGCAAACACCACAGCTCCCAACTCTAGGTCATGGGTGGGTAGTTCTTCTCATAGGATTTCAAATGCCTAGAGGCAAAAGCTACTACCTTACCATTCTGCATCAACACACCACCCTAACCTTGCTTAGAAGCATCGCAGTAAACTACGAAAGGTTCACTAGGGTCGGGCAAAACTAACACTGGTGCTGATGTCAACCTATCCTATAAGGTTTGGAAACTTTCCTCACACTTAGAGTCCTACACAAAGAGCTGTCCTTTCTTGGTGAGATGGGTCAAAGGCAAAGCTATCTTAGAGAAACCTTCTATGAACCTACTATAGTACCCTACTAAACCCATGAAACTCCTAATCTCGGTTACTGACTTCGGCACGTCCTACTGGAGCACCGTCTCAACCTTAGTCGAATCCACGGCTATCCTACCTTTACAGATGACATGTCCTAAGAAACTCACCTCTTCTAGCCAAAACTCATACTTAGACAACTTAGCATGCAACTGCTTCTCCTTAAGGGTCTGCAAGACAACCCTCAAGTGTTCCTCATGTTCCTCCTTGGTCTTGGAGTATACTAAGATGTCATCTATGAAAACCACCACAAACTTATCCAAGTAAGTGTGAAAGGTCTTGTTCATGTAGTCCATGAACATCGCAGGAGCATTGGTCACACCAAAGGGCATAACCAAGTACTCATAGTGCTATAACGCGTCCTAAATGCTGTCTTCGGGATGTCCTCAGACTTAACCCGAATCTGATGGTACCCTGACCTTAAATCTATCTTAGAGAAGACACAAGCTCCTATCAACTGGTCCATAAGGTCATCAATCCCAGGGAGGGGATACCAATTCGTAATGGTCACCTTGTTGCGCTGTCGATAGTCGACACACAACCTCATACTGTCATCCTTCTTCTTTACTAGCAACACTGGCGCTCCCCATGGGGATACGCTAGGCCTAATAAACTACTTTTGTATCAGATCCTCTATCTGTTTCTTCAACTCAGCTAGCTTTAGAGGAGACATTCTATAGGGTGCTATGGATATTGGCCCTGTGCCAGACACTAAATCTATGGTGAACTCAACATCTCTCTCAGGGGGCAAGTTATAAACGTCCCCCGGAAACACTTCAGGAAATTCCCGCACAGTAGGCACACTTCCAACATCAGGAGGGCTCTCTACTTCCAGGGAAGATAGCATCATGTACACTTGGGCTTCTTCTTTCATCGAAGCCTTTACTTGGTTGGCAGAGAGAAATCTAGGATCCTTAGACTCCACAGGAGTTCCAAAAACTAAGGTTTTATCAAAATAATTTAAAAGGACATGGTTGGAAGATAACCAGTCCATGCCAAGAATAATATCAAGCTATTTTAAAGGTAAGCTTACAAGATCAACGGTAAAGGTTCTACCATCAATGGTAATATGACAGTTCTTGCATACATGTGAAGTGAGAATAGGCTTGTTTGTCGGTGTGGCAACAATCAAGTCATACTCAAGAAAGGTAACAGACAGTTTAAGACTCTTGACCCTATCATGTGATATAAACGAGTGCGTAGCACTCGAACCATACAAGACAGTTAAAGGAGTTCCATCAATTAAGCACATACCTTGGATCAAATCATCGGACTCGGAGGCCTCAGCTCCACTAAGAGTAAAGACTCTACTAGTGGTCTTCAGTCAATTAGCCTGAGACTGCTGATTCTTGCTACCACTTGGAGGTTCTGACTTTGCTCCTTCACACTCCCGGCTGATGTGGCCAGGCTTGCCACACCTAAAGCAGATGACGTCTCATTCCTTGCACTGGGTAGTGAAGTGATCTGGGGCGCCACACTTGCCGCACTTCATGGGCCTAGCGGTATTGGAGTTACCACCCCTGGACCTATCATAAGAAAACTGTGGCTTCTTGCCACTTTGGTTGAAATCCCGACTGGCTGGAGCGAACGTTGTAACATCCCGATTTTTCGACTTTCTAATATCGGTAATAATTATATAAATGATTATATTTTTATCCGAGATTTAGAAAATGACTTTGGATAAACTAAGGTCATTTCCCTGTCATACTTATTTTTATAAGGTTATGGGGAAGTTTTGGAATGAAAATTCAGACGGAAACCGGTCTGCGTTTTCTACATTTTTACTGACAGTAAGTTTTTACTGATCAGAAACCCTAATTTTGACTCTGGAGCGAAACCATTACGTTTTATATTTTGCCCCGGACAATTTTCCATATTTTGGAGAAATTCGTTAGGAATGAAATACTATTATTTTATTCGGACGTAATCGTTAAGAAAATGCGTCAAACCTAAGTCGGAGGATAAGTCGGGCAAACGACGGAGTCGACTATGGAGCTGAGATATTAGGAGAGGTCGATGTAGCAGAGAGGACAAGGAATCCGGTCTCAAATTTTATTGATCGGGAATTTTCAAGTGAAAGAATATACGTTTTACGGGCGTTATATTCAATCGGGTAAACGACGGAGCCGATTACGGGAGTTTTTGAGACTCAATAAGTGGATAAACCCTATCTTCTCTTAGGATAAGTCATCCATGTGAGAGGTTTAATGTGGCTTAGGGTTATGTTAGCAATTTTTAACAATTGCATTTTTATCCTTAAACTTTCTATTAATTGCATTTTGGTCCCTAAACTATTTCCATGATACACTAAGTGAAATGGGCCAATTTCTTGACATTCAAACCCATTAAGGGCTGCACCCAAAAGGCCCAATTTCATGGCCAAGGATTCATTTCCATGAAGCAAATTCTAGTCTTAAATTTTCCTATGTTTTCATTATGCCTTAAATGATTTTCAAGTGCAAAATTAATTGGGCTTGGGCTTTCTTGGCCCAAAATTTCGAAAGGCCCATGGACTTGGGGTTGCTCTTAAACTCTAGAGGTCACTTGAAGACTCTAGATCATTCTTGCACTTTCCTTCATCTTCTCCATTTCTCTCCATTCTTCCATTTCTCTCTAACACAAGAAAGCTCCATTTGTGAAGCAAGTTGGTGATTCTTACACTTTTCTTCAATTCTAAGAGGTAATCCATGATCCTCATCATCATTAAGCACTATGTTCTTCATATATTTTCATGTTTCAATGCCATGTTCATCATTTTCAATTCCTAGATCTAGAAACTTTGAAATTGTCTAGAAAATCATAGAAAAATCCTAAAAATGTGAAACCAATTTCTATGTTCCTATTATCATCTCTACTATCATAATCCAAGAGTTGGTGCAAACAAAGTTTTCCTCCCCATTTAATTAGTCAAAACCGAATTCTATAAAAAGTGGGTGGAGGAACTTTTGTTTAATTTTTAGAAAGTGATCATATATCTCATCTTTCTAATATGTATTGATGTTGAATCCAAGTTCTTGTATCAAACCAAAATTTCTTGCCATATTTTTATGCTTTGGCCGAAACTATGCATGGAGGAACTTGGAAGATTTTGATTCAATCTTTATTGATTAATCACGAATCCTATGTCTTAAGTACTTAAGGATCACTAATCCAAAGACTTAAGAATTTTATAAATCTTTAGCCACAAAACCCTCTCATGGCCGAAACCCTAACTATTTGAGTTAGAGGAGTTTTTGATCCAATCTTTGTCAAGTGACAATTTATTATGTATCTCTTATACTTAAGGATCATTGATCCAAGAGTTTGTTAAACTTTGAGATCTCTAGCTAATTTAGCTAGTCATGGCCGAACTCATCATGTAGGAACATAGGTATATTTAGTTGTTTGATTGTTAATTTGTTGTTGTGATTTACTATGAAGGATAATTGTTGTGATTGTACTAAGTTGTGAGGAGGAATCGGAAACGAATCGGAAGGAAAACTTCGAGAGGAAAACTGTAACTTCAAGAGGTAAGGGGAGCTTACCTGAGGGATTTTTCCCGATAACTATGTGTGTGATTTAATGTGTGGTTTGTAATATTTATCCGTGTTGGATGTGGTTGTTTGGAATTTATTTGATGCTGTTATGTTATCAGTGTTATTGATTTGCAGTTATGTATTATAATTTTTTTGATGCATGATCTGCCTGGGTGAATTGTTATAATATTGGCGATGAAACGTTGATGCTGTTTGTGGATTGAAAAGCCTGCAGTGGTCAGCGCTCAATAAGTAATGAGGTTTAAAGGGTTCAAAAGTTTTTATGAGAAAAAGTTGAAAATATCATTATTTTAATGATTTATCGGTGTAAGAGTGAACTATAAGTTATAGTGAGGACGTAACCGTGAAATTATTTTTGTACCGTTAATTTTTAGGTGGATAAATCCACTATATTATAAAAATTTATTCCATGAAAGTAATCTTCGAGAATAACTTAATTATGATTTTAGAAAATTATTTAAGTGGAAAAGAGCAAGTTTTGACTTAAAACGTTTTTAAAATGCGAACAGATGGTGAATTCCGACAATAATTACGGAACGCATTCTTAAAAACAACAGTAATCATTCATACATGGGATTAGTTTTAAGATCTTGTTTTTAAAGAACTTGAGTTTCTCGGAGAGATGATTTTACGAAGATTAGACGTTATTTAGGAAAGAAGGGTTTCCAAAAGAAAATGAATTTCAATATGGTTTGTCTTTTTATAACAGAGTTACAACAGAAAGGATTTTCTGTAAACGGGTTTTACTTAACGATTTATTTGTTAGTCATGATATCTTGATGATATTCATGTTACAGAGTATTTGTTAATCATGATATCTTAATGATCTTCATGTCTTGATGTATCTGTTAGTCATGGTATCTTGGTGACATGTTATACGGTAGTGGTTAGTCATGATATCTGGATGATATTCATGTTATAGTTTATTTGTTAGTCATGATATCTTGAGGATATTCATGTTATAGTGTGTTTAGTAGTCATGGTATCATGGTGATATTCATGTTTAGTTGACCATTGTGCCTTCATGGTCAATGTGCCATTTCGAGTTGACCATTGTGCCTTAATGGACGATGTGCCATTTGTTTTGTTGACCATCGTGCCGGGATGTTTGGGCGATGTGCCATTATGTTGTTGACCATTATGCCGGGAGTTCGGATAATGTGCCATTATGTTGTTGACCATTGTACCAAGAGTTTGGACAATGTGCCATTCAAGAGCCTGATCAGCTCATTTATTTGGTGAGTGAATCTCCGGGAGATTAGATATAAGGTTAGATGTTGAATTGTGTAGTGTCATTAAGTTCTTTTATAAAGGACAATGACTGCTTGGGGATGAAACCCATTGGTAAATTACTTGTTATTCCGAGAAGTTTATGCTATATGACTTTTTATGACTACATGTTGTTTTGTGTGTCACGCATGTAGTTATCGTGCTTATATCCATATATTGGTGTCTCACCCTTACAATATATCAGGTTTTACTTGTTTTTGCCGCTGTACCTTAGTATTGGTAGTGGATGGTGCAGAGGAAGTCTTAATTTCAATTGGGGATACTAAGCCCGATCTTTGCAGATATTGGTATTAGTGGTGAGATCCAGTCGACTTTTTATAGAGTGTTATGTAATTTTCAGAAAATTGGTTTAGGGGATTCTGAAATCCTTGGTATGGTTTGTATTTCTCAATATGGAAATAATTTCAAGAAAAATTATATGTTGTGGTGGCTTGATTTATGAACAACCCCAGTTTATGCGTATGATTAAGTTTAATGTGATTGTTACTTTGTTGAAGTATTCAGAAAGAAATTTTTTACAACCGAGTTTTCTGACCTAAAGTAAATAAATTTTCCGAAAGCAACCAGCAAATAACTATTTTATTTATTTCCGCACATGTTACAAAGTAATGCCCAAGGGGGGTGTTACAAACATTGTTTGCCCTTACCCTTATGCTCGGTCTTCCTGTTGCCCTGGCTATCTGAACCCTTGATACTGGCCACTCTGGGCTTGTAGACATCTTCAAAGATCCTACACTTGTTCACTAAGGTTGGGAAGACTCAGATCTCCTGGTAACTGATTACCTGGTTTATTTTTAGGCGAAGGCTATCCTCAAACTTTACACACTTAGAACGATCATCAGCCACAATCTGATACGGTGTGTAATACCTAGCCATCTTCTCAAACTTCATTGCATACTCTCCCACTAACATATTCCCTTGCTTCAGCGCCAAGAATTCCATTTCTTTCTTGTCACGAATATTTGCAGGGAAATATTTCTCCAAGAACCTTTCTTTGTAAGAATTCCACGTGACCGTCGTACCCTCAGCCTCCATCCTCTAACGGCAGTTCTCCCACCAGTGCTCAGCCTCCTCAATGAGCACTAAAGTGGCAAAGGTAACTCGTTGCTAATCATTGCATTCCATGGCTCGAAAGATCTTTTCTGTCTCTCTCAACCACAACAGAGCACCTTCGGGGTCATAAGCTCCTCTGAAAGATGGCAGATTATTCCACCACAACTTGTCGCGACCCTGAAACTCAGTTGGTCCTCAGTTGCTGTTGTTCTGAACTTGTCCTATCGCATTGGCAAGGGGCAAGGAGTGCCAATGCGTCGGCAATAGCCTGATCGTTTCTGCCTCTTTCTGCCATGAGTTCCTGTAAATGTCCAAAACAACCATTAAATACAGAGAACTTAAGTAGGAAAAAGCTACAGACTTTAACATTGGGCATTATTGACTATAACAAGTATAGACAATTCAAGCAAGAGCACACAACAGACTCACAACAGACTCATACCACGGCCTGATAGGACAGACTTGCTCTGATACCACTAAATGTGACACCCTCTACCCCGCATGTTATAAAGAGCATTTAAAGGTAAAGATATTAAAATAAAACATGCATATTCATTTAATTAAAATAAAAAGCATACATAGGTAGAAAGGTCCTACATGAACTAGTTCAACAACGAGGAAAAAGAAACATAGTTTAAAAGAAATAAAACATAACATCAAAAGAACCCAACCCCAATGTCACAAACAGAGCTATTATAACGTTTCGGAATAATCCTCGGAATACAAACTAAACTGAAACTAAAGCAAACTAAGCATCTTGGAAATCCTAACTAAAGAGTCGCGGCTCCTCAGAGTCACTCCTCCACTGGCTGCTCCCCGTCCTCTATATAAAAGATACATGCCAAACAAGAGCAGAGAAAACGGGGAGTAAGAAAATGTATAAACATATCGTCATGGAGATAGGAATCTAGATGAACATACATCATAGCATAACAAAGCAACATACAATATATAACATCAATATATACATTCAACATGTTAAGTCAACCAACATATGTTATGCGGTGCAACTCTACTCCGCTACTCCATTATGCATGTGGATCCAAACTATCTCAGAAAGGCAACTTCGGAGTTACATATAGGCCAAAAAGAACCAACGCCGGCAATTCACCAAACCAAGGGTGAATCCCTTGGATAGCCGATGCACCATACTCTCGGATGCGCCACCATGGGGATGCACGATTCACCAAACCTTGGGTGAATCACCCGCGGATGGCCAGATCACTGTACTCTAGGACGACCTCCCCTATGTTGATCTTCCCCCACTATCAACTCTAATGCCTGAATGCATGAACACAACATCAAACAAATGTGCAACCGCCACCTCCGCTTGGGCTAATAAGCACCCAAGCTCATCACCATCAACATCAACACCTTAACCCATAAGAGTCAAGGACCCTTGGCCAAAAAGTACCAAGGTTCAACAACACCTCGACTCAAAAACATCGAGGCCACTTTGGCCAAAAAGCACCAAAGCATATCAACGTGCGGCGACCCATTGGCGCCGGCTTAGCCAACTTGTTATTCTTAAATTATCCTAATTAATCTTTAATTAAGTTATCTAACTTATCATCATTCGATTAGCGTACCACGGGCATGCTTACCTTGCAACACCCTACTTTTTATATACGTTATATTATCGGTAAAGATATAATAATTTATATTTTTATCTGAGACCAAGAAAATGATTTTGGATAAAAAAAAAATCATATATCAAACTCTACCTTATGGTAGAGGGTTACGGTAAAATTTTGGGTTGAAAATTCAAACGGAAATCGGTCTGCGTTTTTACTGACAGTAAGATTTTACTGATCAGAAAACCTAATTTTGACTCGTGAACGAAATGGTTTAGGTTTAAATCATATTTACAACGATTTTGGATTTTTTCCGAAAAGTTTCGCGTAAAAATAAAATATTATAATTTATACGTGGCGAAATATTCAAAGGAAACGCGCGTAAAACCCTAATCGGGAAATCGACGGAATTGGGAACAGAATTGCAGAGACCCGCGAAGAGATCAGGACAACAAGTCAAACATGATGACTCATGATGTCATCCATGATGTCATAAGTAGTCATGACACTTTATAAGTGAAATGACCATAAGGAGGAACAAAAGGAACACTTAAGGGTTGTCTTGCAGACCCTTAAGGAGAAACAGTTGTATATTAAGTTGTCTAAGTGCGAGTTTTGTTTAGAAGAGGTGAGTTTATTAGGTCACGTTATCTCTAAAGGTGGGATAGCCGTTGATCGGGCTATGGTAGAGACGGTGCTCCATTGGGAAGCGCCAAAGTCAGTGACCGAGATTAGGAGTTTCTTGGGTTTGGAAGGGTACTATAGGAGGTTCATAGAAGGTTTCTCTAAGTTAGCTTTATCCTTGAACCATCTCACCAAAAATGGATAGTTGTTTGTGTGGGACTCTAAGTGTGAGGAGAGCTTCCAAACCCTGAAGGATAGGTTAACATCAACACCAGTTCTAGTTTTACCCGATCCTAGTAAACCTTTCGTAGTGTATTGTGATGCATCGAAGCAAGGTTTAGGTAGAGTGTTGATACAAAATGGTAAGGTAGTAGCTTACGCTTCTAGGCAGTTGAAAATCCACAAGAAGTACTACCCTACCCATGACCTAGAGTTAGGAGCTGTGGTGTTTACCATAAAAATCTGGAGGCATTACCTTTATGGAGCTAAGTTCGAGGTCTTTAGTGATTATAAGAGTTTGAAATATTTGTTTGATCAGAAAGAGCTCAATATGAGACAGCGTAGGTGGATGGAGATCTTAAAGGATTATGAGTTTGATCTAACCTACCACCCAGGAAAGGCCAATGTAGTGGCAGATGCTTTAAGTAGAAAAACCTTGCATGTCTCCTCTTTGATGGTTAGGGAGATGGATATGATCGAGAAGTTTAGAGACCTAAGTTTAGCTTGGGAAGTTACCCCTAAGAGCATTAGGCTTGGAACCTTGAAGGTTACCAACAGTTTGATGGATGAGATTAGAGAAGGCCAAAAGTTAGATAAGTTCCTTTAGACCAGAGGGAGTTGCTTGCTCAAGGTAGAGACCATAGTTTTAAGGACGGAAGTGAGAGGTTCAAAGACAGAGTTTGTATACCAAATATCCTGGAGCTTAAAAATTTTATCCTTGAAGAAGGACATAGGAGTGGATTGAGTGTGCACCTAGGTGCCACTAAGATGTATCAGGATTTAAAGAGGATGTTTTGGTGGCCTAGGATGAAGAAAGATGTGGCTGAGTTTGTGTACGCTTGTTTAGTGTGCCAAAAGGCTAAGATAGAACACCAGAAACCATAAGGAAAGTTGCAACCTTTAAGTATCCCAGAATGGGATATATCTCCATGGATTTTGTGTCTGGACTCCCGAGGACTCCAGCAAGTTTTGAGGCTATATGGGTTGTTGTGGATAGACTGACTAAGTCCGCCCATTTTATCCCTATGAACATGGAATACTCTTTAGAAAAGTTGACCAGGCTGTACATCAAAGAGATAGTTAGGTTATATGGTGTACCTTCTAGCATAGTGTCAGATAGAGACCCGAGGTTTACCTCTAGGTTTTAGAATAGTTTGCATGAGGCCTTAGGAACAAGGCTTAGGCTAAGTTCAGCTTACCACCCACAGACGGATGGTCAGTCTGAGAGAACCATCCAGTCCTTAGAGGACATGCTTAGAGCTTGTGTGCTAGAGCAGTCGGGTAGTTGGGACAAGTTTTTGCCCCTAATAGAGTTCACCTACAACAACAGCTTCCATTCCAGTATTGGGATGACACCTTATGAAGCTCTTTATGGGAGGAGATGTAGGACACCGTTATGTTGGAGTGACCTGGTGATAGTATGGTGTTAGGACCTGAGATAGTGCAAGAAACCACGGAGAAGGTGAGGAGAACGGCACAGAGTAGGCAGAAAAGCTACCATTACAAAAGGAGGAAGGCGCTCGAATTCCAAGAAGGCGATCATGTATTCATGAGAGTTACACCAACAACTAGGGTCGGTAGAGTGATGAAAGCGAAGAAACTTACTCCCAAATTCATTGGCCCTTACCAAATCCTCGAAAGAGTCGGTGAAGTTGCGTACCAAATTGCAATGCCACCTTTCTTGTCTAAACTACACAATGTCTTTCATGTGTCACAACTTCGTAAGTACATTCATGACCCAAACCATGTGATAGTCCCTGGCACGATTCAGTTAAAAGAGAATTTGACTTTCGAGGTACAATCCCTTCGAGTTGAGGATCGGAGGGTGAAGCAGTTGAGGGGCAAAGAGATTCCTTTGGTTAAAGTCGTTTGGAGTGGGGCAACTGAGGAGAGTGCTACATAGGAGCTTAAGAGCAAGATGATGGAGGCGTACCCACATCTCTTCGTTCGAGGTGAGTAGATATTTCGAGGACGGAATTTTTATAAGGGAGTGGAATTGTAACACCCTGTTTTTCGTGTAAGCGCATTTATGTGTGCCTTGTTTGTTAGGAAAGTTTATAGTAGGCTAAGTGGGGATTTTGAGTTAAAAATCCCTTCCTGACGCATAAGCACGCCCTTGCTCATGAGTTAGCACGCCCGTGCTTAAGGCTGCATGCCTCTCATTGACGCTGATGTGAGCACGCCCGTGCTCATTAGAGGGCACGACTGTGCTCAGCAGTCAGGCGCGTCTCGTTGGCGCTAAGTTGAGCACACCCGTGCTCAACAGTAAGCACGACCATGCTCAGGTCTGAGTCTTTATATAGACATCAGATTGTGAAGGTTACCAGTTACAACCCTCAAATTGGCACTTTAGGCAACTCTAAGTGTGACGGCAGCCTCTCCTTCTCTTCCCCTTGGAACCCAAATTGTTCTTGGTGTTCTCGCTCTTTTAGGAGAGTCAATCACGCGATAGTGCCAATTAGCTAAGGTAAACGTCCTTCCCTCTTCTGTTCCTTTGCTGTTTCATGAATTGGGAACTAATGGGTTAACCCTGTATGTGTTGACCAAGGCTTGGGATCATTCGTCGAGCCGTTCGAGGGAAACCGGTTTAGGAGTGTCTTCGGTTTATCGGGAATTCTTCATACCAGGTATGGGGAGAAGGAATAGTATGAGTATGTAGGCTTGGGGGTAGCGTAAGAAGAAGGGTTCCTATAACCCTTTATGTTTGATAACATGTTGTATGTCAATATGCGTAATTGTTATCTGATGATAAACTATTTGCTATTATGATCTTGGCATGACTGTTGGTAATTAATTGTTGTTGTTATTGAACATGCATGTTATGAATATGATGATGTGAGTAGCCATGATTGGATGTTTATCATATTTGTGATATTATGATGTATTGGCTGTTGACTGTTGTTACGACACATTAATGTTAAAACGCTAAATATGTTAAACACTTTAAGGGAGGTTGTACCCTTTGTTCATAAGACTGAATCCTAGTAATGAGAGGTGAGGTTAATGTTGACAGTTCTTGGCTAAACCTTAGGGATTGATCTTGAGTGATTAGGGACAATTAATGGAATGAAACTAAAGGATTAATTCCCCTTTAATTTGTATGACATGAACATTAATTCAATATTAACGAAATTGACGAGTTATGGATTAGAAGCACCTTAGGATTGAATCTGAGATGTCCCCAATCCTTTTGGCTAAGGGTCTGTGGCCCTTCTGCCCAGAACAGCAGGGCGCACGTTTGAGCAAGCCCATGCTCAACAGGGAGCACGCCCATGCTCTCGTTCAAACCAGAACTTAGGCACGCTTTTGAGCACGCCCGTGCTTAACAGGCAGCACGACCGTGCTCACCTAAGCAGAACAGAAACCAGAATTGTGTAGAAACAAGGGTTTATACCCCAATGTTTTAAAAGACTTACTAAAATGCCAACGGAACATGAAGACCAAATACAAGTGATAAGATTCTATACCTTGGTAGCCTAGTGGCCAAGGGGGCCTTAATGCATGATGGTCAAGGTGGTAATCTCTAGTGCTTAATGGCTAGAGTGTTAATGATGATACGGTACCCTGGTAGTCTAGTGGCCAAGGGGACCTTGATGCTTGGTGGTCAAAGTGGTAATCTCTAGTGCAGAACGACTAGAGTGTTTAATTAATGAATACGAAAAGATAAACGTTAATCCTCGATAGCCGAGTGGTCGAGGTGTTAATGGTGTTAAAACTTGGGTAGCCTAGTGGCCCAAGCGGAGGTGGTGGTTGTGCATGTATGTTGTGTTGAGCATGCATTCACGCATCGGAGATGTTAGTGGAGGATGTTCAACATAGGGGAGGTTACCCAAGTTATGGTGATCTTGCCGTCCATGGCGATTCAAGTGAATCATGTGCACCAGTGGTGGTGCATCTGAGAGTAAGGTGCATCGGCTCTCCTAGGGCTCCATCCGTGGTTTGGTGGACTGCCCCAGCATTGGTGCTTATTGGCCAATGTGGAGATATAACTCCGAAGTTGACTTCCTGAGATAGATGGATCCAAGTGCATAATGGAGTAGTGGAGCAGAATTGCATTGCATAGCATACACGTTTGTATGATGATGTTATATGTTATGTTGCTGTTATTGTTATAACGTGCTTGTTTGTTGTATGCTCGTCTTGCTAACTGCTTCCTTGCCATTATATTCATATACATGTTTCTTACTCCTTATTTCTATGTTTCTGCTGTGGCTTGTATCTTTTATGCAGAGGAAGGTGAGCAGCCAGTTGAGAAGTGACACCGAGGAGCCGCGACTCTTTAGTTAGGATTTCCAGTTTTTAGTAGTTGTTTAGTTAGCTGTTTTCAGTTTGTATCCGAGGATTTATTCCGGATTGGTTATACCAGCTCTGTAATGTGACATCAGGGTTGGGTTTTTCTTTTTATGTTACGTTATGCTTTATTTTCCGCGTTTGAGACTTGATACATGTGGTATTCTCTATCCGTTGATGGTTTAAATTTTTAATGAATGATGTATGTTTTATTTTAATTATATTATCTTGTAATGCTTTAAACATATGCGGGGTAGAGGGTGTCAGATATCCCACCTTTAGAGATGACGTGTCCTAAGAAACTCACATCTTCAAGCCAAAGCTCGCACTTAGACAACTTAGCATACAACTGCTTCTCTTTAAGGGTCTGCAAGACAACCCTCAAGTGTTCCTCATGTTCCTCCTTGGTCTTGGAGTATACTAAGATGTCATCTATGAAAACCATCACAAACTTATCCAAGTAAGGGTGAAAGGTTTTGTTCATATAATCCATGAACACAGCAGTAGCATTAGTCACACCAAAGGGCATAACAAAATACTCATAGTGACCATAACGCTTTCTAAACGCAGTCTTTGGGATGTTCTCAGACTTAACTCGAATTTGTTGGTATTCTGACCTCAATTCTATCTTGGAGAAAACACAAGCTCCTATCAGCTGGTCCATAAGATCATCCATCCTAGGGAGGGGATACATATTCTTAATGGTCACTTTGTTGAGTTGCCGATAGTCGACACACAACCTCATGTTGCCATCCTTCTTCTTTCCTAACAACACTGGCACTCCCCATGGGGACAAGCTAGGCCTAATGAACTATTTCTGGATCAGTTCCTCCAACTGTTTCTTCAACTTTGCTAGTTCTAGAGGAGACATCCTATAGGGTGCTATGGATATGGGTCCCATTCCCGGTACTAAGTCTATGGTGTACTCCACATCTCTCTTAGGGGGTAATTCATAAACATCCCCAGGGAACACTTCAGGCATCAAGCTTACTCTCTCCTTCCAGGGAAGACAACATCATGTAAACTTGGGCCTTTTCTTTCATAGAAGCCTTAAATTGGTTGGCAGAGAGAAATCTTGTATCCTTAGACTCCACAGGAGTTCCAAAACTATGGTTTTATCAACACAGTTCAAGATGACATGGTTGGAAGATAACCAGTCCATACCAAGAATAACATCAAGTTCTTTTAGGGGTAAACATCCAAGATCAACAACAAAGTTTCTACCATCAATGGTAATGAGACAATTCTTGCATGCATGTGAAGTAAGAACATGTTTATTTGTGGGTGTGGCAACAATTAAATTACACTCAAGAAGGGTCACAGGCAATTTTAGATTTTTGGCACATTCATATGATATAAACGAGTGAGTCGCATAATCAAACAAGACAGCTAAAGGAGTTCCATCAATGAGGCACATACCTTGGATCAAGTCCTCGGACTCGGAGGCCTCAGCTCCACTAAGCGTAAAGACTTTTCCACTGGTCTTCGATCGATTGGCTTGGGAACTTTAATTCTTGCTATCACTCTGCGGTTCTGACTTTGTTCCTCCACATTTTCGGCTGATGTGGCCAGATTTTTCACACTTGAAGCAGATGACATCAGTCTCCTCGAACTGAGAGGTGTAATGATCCTGTCCACACTTGCCGCACCAGATGGGTCTAGGAGCCGAAGAATCCCAACTCCTAAACATGTCTGAAGAGAACTGTGGCTTCTTGCCACCCTGCTTGAAGTCTTTGCCAACTGGAGCTAGACGTTGCTTTCCCTTGTCCTTCCGATCATTCTTCCTATTTCCCTGAGTATCTGAATTCTTGTAGCTTGACACTCTGGATTTGTAGGCATCTTCGAAGATCCTACACTTGTTCACCAAGACTGTAAAGACACGAATCTCCTGATAACTGATAGCTTGCTTGATTTCTGGACGCAGACTATCCTCAAATTTCACACACGTGGAGCCATCATCAGTCACATACTGATAAAGTGTGTAGTAACGAGCAAGCTCTTCAAACTTTGCATCATACTCTCCCACGGACATATTTCCTTGCTTCAAAGCTAAGAACTCCACCTCCTTCTTATTGCGGATGTCAGCTAAAAAGTAACCATTGTACCCTCAGCCAAAAGTGTGGAGGAACATTCCAAGTAACCACTGCACCCTCAGCTTCCATACACTGGCGACAATTCTCCCACCAATGCTCAGTTTCCTCTATCAGCATGAAAGTCCCAAAGATGAGCTTTTGAATGTCATTACACGCCATAGCCCGGAAGATCTTCTCAATCTCTCGCATCCACAAAAGAGCACCTTCAGGGTCATAAGCTCCCTTGAAAGAGGGCGGAATGTTCCGCTGGAACTTATCCAGACCCTGAAACTCAACTGGTCCTCCATTGTTGTTGTTCTAGTTCTATCCTATTGCATTGGCAAGCAGTGCCAAAGCATCAGCGATAGCCTAGTCATTCCTACCTCTTCCTGCCATTGGTTCTTGTACTTGCTCAAGACAACTATTAAATACAGAGAACCAAGCAAGAAGAACTATATGTTCCTATTCACTACACATTATTGTCTATAATAAATATACACAATTCAAACAAGAGCACACAGAAGACTCATAACAGACTCATGCCATGGCCTGATAGGACAGACCTGGCTCTGATACTACTAAATATGACACCATCTACCCCGCATGTATTTATAAAGCATAAAATGAAATAAAATAAATACATGCATATCGTTTATAATAAAATGAAAACCAAGGTAAAAGATACCACATTGTAACAAGCTTCTCAACCCGGAAATAAAACAATTTTTAAAAGAAAACATAACAAAAAATAACCATAAAGGAAACCCAACCCAGATGTCACATTACAGAGCTGGTATAACCAAAGTCCGGAAACATCTCGGATAAACAAACTAAAAACTGGGAAATCCTAAACTACTAGTAGCGTCTCCTCATAGTCACTCCTCAACTAGTTGCTCACCGTTCTCTGCATAAAAGATACATGCAAAGCAAACAAAAGAAAAACGGGGAGTAAGAAACATGTACAAAACACAACGACAAAAGAAGTTGTTAGCAAGATGAGCATACATCACAATCAAGCATGTTATAACATAACAACGTACATAATATATTCATATCATTCTCATCATATCAACAATGTATGCTATGCGGTGCAGGACTACTCCACTACTCTGTTATGCATGTGGATCCAATCTACCTCAAGAAGTCAACTTTGGAGTTACATATCCACATTGGCCAATAAGCACCAACGCCAGTAGTTCACCAAACCATGGGTGAACCCCTTGGATAGCCGATGCACCTTACTCTCAGATGCACCACGATGGAGTGGTGGGGGCAGATTCACCTAACTCTCGGATGAATCACAGAGGACGGCCAGATTGCCTTACTCTCGGACGACCTCCCCTGTGTTGAACATCCTCCACTAACATCTCCAATGCGTGAATGCATGAGCAACAACAACTCACAATCAAATAATCACTACCTCCGCTTTGGCCAATAAGCACCAAAGTTTTATCACCATTAACACCTTGACTAATAAGCATCGAGGTCCTCTTGGCCAATAAGCACCAAGGTTCAACATCAACAACACCATGACCAATAAGCACCAAGGCCTCCTCTAGAAAATAAGCACCAAGGTACAACAACATGCGGTAACACATCGTCACCGTCTTAATCATCTTAATGTTCGTATTTAATTATCTTTGTTAAGTCTTCATTGAATTATCTATATTGTCTTTACTTCATTTGGTGTCTTATTACATCATGGGGACAATTTGGGTGAACCTACCCTTGTCCCTGTTTCAGCGTCTGTTTTGTTTAGGGGAGCACGGTCGTGCTTCGCCCAACATGGGCGTGCTGACTTTTAAGTCAAGCACGATCATGATATCTATTAAGCACGATCATGCTCGCTGGAGAATGATTGTACTGATCTGGGCAGAAAGGGTTGGGAACCCTTGTTAAGCTTCCTAGGGCATTCAAAAATCAATTCTATTGGCTTTTAACCAACCATCAATCATTAACTTGTTATTATCATTTAATCTTCATGTCTTATAAACAATTGGGAATTAATCATTTAATTCATGTTTCCTTATTGATGTCCCTAAAATGCTCATGAATCAATCCTAGGGTCTTAACTATACCATTAAGCAATGATCTCACTTCTCTTTACTACGGTTTGAGTCTTATGAACATTGGGGAATTAATCCTTTAATTCCATTCATCATCTTTAACATTCTTTAATGTCTTATTAACATTAAAGTTGGCATTAACAACCGTAACAACCAAACACTCATTAATAGCATGACAACATCATCATTATCATTCATCCATGGCATAAATGTCATCATCATCAATCATTCACAAATAATACAATAACCCATGCATGCCAATAACATTGAAATCATATCATACATATAGCAGCTAACATCAATTAGGCAAATAATATACAACAGGGTCATGGGTTAACCCTTCATCTTACGCTACCCCCAATGCCTACATTTTCATACTATCCCTTCTCCCCATACCTGGTATGAAGATCCCAAGCAAGCAAACTATTCTCGTTCCCTCGAGCAACTCGATGAGTTCCTCAAGCCATGACCAACATAAAAAGGCAAACATTAATCTCAAATTCAATTAAACAAGAATAACAGATTAACAGAGGGATGACCACGTTACCTTAATCGACACTAGCGCTTGACTTCTCTCCCCAACGGACTTAAGAACTCCAAGAACTTCAAAGGGTTCAAGAGAAGGGAAAGGGGAGAGGTTTCTGTCACACTAGCGTTGCCTAAAGTGCCAATTTGAGGGTTAACACTCGAAAGCCTCACAAAATCTTCTATTTATAATGTCTGACCCCCGAGCATGGGCGTGCTTCCCCTGAGCACGGGCGTGCTCACCTTGAGCACGGGGTATTGCTTAAAGAAGCACGAGCTTGCAACTTTCACGTCACAAGGCCCCGTTTTCCGACACGGTCGTACTCCCCTTGAGCACAACCGTGCTCGTGGCTCAAACAGTCATAGAGCCAAACTAGCACGGGCGTGCTGGACATGAGCATGGCCGTGCTCATGTACCAGAAAAGGATTTTTAACTTTAAAATCCCACTTAGCCCCATAAACATTCCTAAGGTAAAACTCTAACAACATACCACCTACATAACACACATATAAACACTTAAGAGCTGGTAAACGAAAAACGGGGTGTTACAAGGATCATTTCCGACCAGTGATGTTGGCGGCATAACCCAGCCGTCGAGTCCCTTGGTGGTGGGGAGTTGCTGTAGTGGTTAGCTGGAGAACGTCATTTTACCCTTCCCCAAATTAGAAACTCAAGGTTCTTGAGCCAACAGCATCAGCTCGCTCCTAACGAATCAGAAAACCATGATATGGTTCCTCGACGCTCTAAATGGTGGCATTAAGATGGGCTTGAGCGAGTATGCTCCAACACTCCGACGAAACACAACCCTATTATTTTATTTTATTTTTATTTTATTTTACTATTTTAATGTTAAAATATGCAAACTTTGTTTTACATGGGGTGAAGTGTAAGACCATTTGCCAACTATACAATCTCCGTTAGATTTTGGATGGAAAAGTGATGGAGGGACTAACACTGCATAATTGAAAATTTGTGAGGATCAACATCACGCAAAAAAAAGCCGGGGGACTAAAATCACACATCAAGAAAAGTTAAGGAACCAAAATTGAGTTTAAGCTTTTAAAGAACCATAGAAGCAAGTGACTTGTATTGAACTTTATTTAAACAATATTGTTTAAATACTAAAAACAATAAATACAATTTCCTTATTTTCATATGTGTGTGTGTGTGTGTGAGTGTGTGTAATGAATTTTTTAAAATTAATCCACTAAATATAATACATATATAACGTATATTAGTGATGCAGACAATGAATTTTTTATTCGTTAAATTGATAAAACACTCTTTAAATTAATAAATTTTTAATTTACCGATTATTTAATATCTCTCTAAATTAATAAAATTTCATGGTCAATTTATAGAGGTTCTACACTTTTACTAGAATTATTCTTATTACGAAATTGTTTGAATAATATGAAATACATAACTGAACAAATCTTAAAAAATTACACTGAAAATCGATTAAAATTAAATTAAACAACATGATTCCCTTTTAAGGCACAAATATATTTTTCATCCCTTTATTTTACTTAGTGTTTCATTTTTGTTTCACAACTATGTTTTATTTCATTTTAATACTAAATATTTCTAAAATCCTTTAAATTTGTCCACTTAGAAATATTAACGAAATTTGCTGACATAGCATCCTATATGCACCCAAACTAACAGTTGCGCTGTCCAACTGTCTTTTTTTTTTTTTTTAAATTTAGTATTCTACTGATGAAAATGAATAATTTTAAAAAAGATTGAGACTGAAACAGAATAATATAATTAAGGGACTAAAATAAAACTTATATAGTATATAAAATCGAGGATGAAAAGAAATAACCAAATAATTTCCTAAAATGAATTCCATCCATCATTTTTTTTCAGCTAAACAAAATATTACTTTCTTTTAGAAATTATATATTATGCATTAAAAATAAATTACGTGTCCTATAGATTGATGATTGAAAACAGCATTAAATTATGAAAATGCTTTGACAAATGTGGCTTAACCAGGCTTTATTAAAATTTTAGAAACATCAACATCAAATCCTTTCTGTATCGTAAATTTCTCTAGTTCGAAATTAAATCATATATTAAAATTTTTATGTTTGTATTTATATTTTTACTAAATATTCATATTTTGATTTAATTTTAGAAAATGGTTTAATTATTAAGTTAGTCCCTGAACTATTTTGGAATTTTAAATTAGGTCCCTGAATTAAAAAAATTTCTAATTTGATCATGGAACTTTTATAAAATTTTCAATTGGGTCCCTAAACTAAAAAGTTTCTAATTGAGTCACTGAGCTTATATAAAATTTTTAATTAGGTTCCTAAAATAAAAAGGTGACTATATAAATAAAAAGTAATAAAATGATACATAATGAAATTTAGGAAAAAAATATTGTTTGAGATAATAATAAAATGACAAAAGATGAATATGAGAGGAAAAAACTCACTATTTAAAATAATAATAATAATAATAATAATAAAATTAAAAATGAAACTTAGTAAGAAAAGTTATTGTTTAGCATAATAATGAAATAGAATAGATAATTTTAAGAGACAAATTTCGTTATTCAAATGATAATAACAAAATAATGAAATATAAAATTGTGCTAGAAAATCCATGTTTTATAATAAAATATTAAGAGATTAAACTAATAAAACTCAATTAAAAAAATATAAATAAAATAAAATAAACCTCAATTAACAACAAAGTTATTGTTTGAAATAATAAATAAAATAAAGAATCTAATTAACTAAATATCACATCTTAATTTGATTTTCAATTTTATTTTGAGTTATTTAATTTATTTTATTATTTATTATGCTATTTTATATTTTAATTGAGGTTTTGCTTAAATTATTTTAATATTTCTTAAATATTATTTTTGCTTGCCATGTCTATTGTTATTATTTTAATGTTATTTCAAATATTATATATTTGACTCAGTTTAATAACTTAATGTTTTGTTATAAAACATGAATTTTATAGCACAATTTCATATTTCATTATTTTTTTATTGTGTTTCAAGAACTAAATTTTGTCTCTCAAATTTATTTATTTTTATTTAATTATTATGCTTAACAATAGTTTTCTCACTAAGTTTTTTTATTATTATTACTATTATTATTATTATTATTATTATTATTTTAAATAGTGAGTTTTTTCCTTTCATATTCATCTTTTGTCATTTTATTATTATGTCAAACAATAATAAAATGACAAAAGATGAATATGAAAGGAAAAAACTCACTATTTAAAATAATAATAATAATAATAATAATAATAGTAATAATAATAAAAAAACTTAGTGAGAAAACTATTGTTAAGCATAATAATTAAATAAAAATAAATAAATTTGAGAGACAAAATTTAGTTCTTGAAACACAATAAAAAAATAATGAAATATGAAATTGTGCTATAAAATTCATGTTTTATAACAAAACATTAAGTTATTAAACTGAGTCAAATATATAATATTTGAAATAACATTAAAATAATAACAATAGACATGGCAAGCAAAAATAATATTTAAGAAATATTAAAATAATTTAAGCAAAACCTCAATTAAAATATAAAATAGCATAATAAATAATAAAATAAATTAAATAACTCAAAATAAAATTGAAAATCAAATTAAGATGTGATATTTAGTTAATTAGATTCTTTATTTATTTATTATTTCAAACAATAACTTTGTTGTTAATTGAGGTTTATTTTATTTTATTTATATTTTTTTAATTGAGTTTTATTAGTTTAATCTCTTAATATTTTATTATAAAACATGGATTTTCTAGCACAATTTTATATTTCATTATTTTGTTATTATCATTTGAATAACGAAATTTGTCTCTTAAAATTATCTATTCTATTTCATTATTATGCTAAACAATAACTTTTCTTACTAAGTTTCATTTTTAATTTTATTATTATTATTATTATTATTATTTTAAATAGTGAGTTTTTTCCTCTCATATTCATCTTTTGTCATTTTATTATTATCTCAAACAATATTTTTTTCCTAAATTTCATTATGTATCATTTTATTACTTTTTATTTTATATAGTCACCTTTTTATTTTAGGAACCTAATTAAAAATTTTATATAAGCTCAGTGACTCAATTAGAAACTTTTTAGTTTAGGGACCCAATTGAAAATTTTATAAAAGTTCCATGATCAAATTAGAAATTTTTTTAATTCAGGGACCTAATTTAAAATTCCAAAATAGTTCAGGGACTAACTTAATAATTAAACCATTTTCTAAAATTAAATCAAAATATGAATATTTAGTAAAAATATAAATACAAACATAAAAATTTTAATATATGATTTAATTTCGAACTAGAGAAATTTACGATACAGAAAGGATTTGATGTTGATGTTTCTAAAATTTTAATAAAGCCTGGTTAAGCCACATTTGTCAAAGCATTTTCATAATTTAATGCTGTTTTCAATCATCAATCTATAGGACACGTAATTTATTTTTAATGCATAAATATATAATTTCTAAAAGAAAGTAATATTTTGTTTAGCTGAAAAAAAATGATGGATGGAATTCATTTTAGGAAATTATTTGGTTATTTCTTTTCATCCTCGATTTTATATACTATATAAGTTTTATTTTAGTCCCTTAATTATATTATTCTGTTTCAGTCTCAATCTTTTTTAAAATTATTCATTTTCATCAGTAGAATACTAAATTTAAAAAAAAAAAAAAAACAGTTGGACAGCGCAACTGTTAGTTTGGGTGCATATAGGATGCTATGTCAGCAAATTTCGTTAATATTTCTAAGTGGACAAATTTAAAGGATTTTAGAAATATTTAGTATTAAAATGAAATAAAACATAGTTGTGAAACAAAAATGAAACACTAAGTAAAATAAAGGGATGAAAAATATATTTGTGCCTTAAAAGGGAATCATGTTGTTTAATTTAATTTTAATCGATTTTCAGTGTAATTTTTTAAGATTTGTTCAGTTATGTATTTCATATTATTCAAACAATTTCGTAATAAGAATAATTCTAGTAAAAGTGTAGAACCTCTATAAATTGACCATGAAATTTTATTAATTTAGAGAGATATTAAATAATCGGTAAATTAAAAATTTATTAATTTAAAGAGTGTTTTATCAATTTAACGAATAAAAAATTCATTGTCTGCATCACTAATATACGTTATATATGTATTATTTAGTGGATTAATTTTAAAAAATTCATTACACACACTCACACACACACACACACATATGAAAATAAGGAAATTGTATTTATTGTTTTTAGTATTTAAACAATATTGTTTAAATAAAGTTCAATACAAGTCACTTGCTTCTATGGTTCTTTAAAAGCTTAAACTCAATTTTGGTTCCTTAACTTTTCTTGATGTGTGATTTTAGTCCCCCGGCTTTTTTTTGCGTGATGTTGATCCTCACAAATTTTCAATTATGCAGTGTTAGTCCCTCCATCACTTTTCCATCCAAAATCTAACGGAGATTGTATAGTTGGCAAATGGTCTTACACTTCACCCCATGTAAAACAAAGTTTGCATATTTTAACATTAAAATAGTAAAATAAAAATAAAAATAAATAAAATAATAGGGTTGTGTTTCGTCGGAGTGTTGGAGCATACTCGCTCAAGCCCATCTTAATGCCACCATTTAGAGCGTCGAGGAACCATATCATGGTTTTCTGATTCGTTAGGAGCGAGCTGATGCTGTTGGCTCAAGAACCTTGAGTTTCTAATTTGGGGAAGGGTAAAATGACGTTCTCCAGCTAACCACTACAGCAACTCCCCACCACCAAGGGACTCGACGGCTGGGTTATGCCGCCAACATCACTGGTCGGAAATGATCCTTGTAACACCCCGTTTTTCGTTTACCAGCTCTTAAGTGTTTATATGTGTGTTATGTAGGTGGTATGTTGTTAGAGTTTTACCTTAGGAATGTTTATGGGGCTAAGTGGGATTTTAAAGTTAAAAATCCTTTTCTGGTACATGAGCACGGCCATGCTCATGTCCAGCACGCCCGTGCTAGTTTGGCTCTATGACTGTTTGAGCCACGAGCACGGTTGTGCTCAAGGGGAGTACGACCGTGTCGGAAAACGGGGCCTTGTGACGTGAAAGTTGCAAGCTCGTGCTTCTTTAAGCAATACCCCGTGCTCAAGGTGAGCACGCCCGTGCTCAGGGGAAGCACGCCCATGCTCGGGGGTCAGACATTATAAATAGAAGATTTTGTGAGGCTTTCGAGTGTTAACCCTCAAATTGGCACTTTAGGCAACGCTAGTGTGACAGAAACCTCTCCCCTTTCCCTTCTCTTGAACCCTTTGAAGTTCTTGGAGTTCTTAAGTCCGTTGGGGAGAGAAGTCAAGCGCTAGTGTCGATTAAGGTAACGTGGTCATCCCTCTGTTAATCTGTTATTCTTGTTTAATTGAATTTGAGATTAATGTTTGCCTTTTTATGTTGGTCATGGCTTGAGGAACTCATCGAGTTGCTCGAGGGAACGAGAATAGTTTGCTTGCTTGGGATCTTCATACCAGGTATGGGGAGAAGGGATAGTATGAAAATGTAGGCATTGGGGGTAGCGTAAGATGAAGGGTTAACCCATGACCCTGTTGTATATTATTTGCCTAATTGATGTTAGCTGCTATATGTATGATATGATTTCAATGTTATTGGCATGCATGGGTTATTGTATTATTTGTGAATGATTGATGATGATGACATTTATGCCATGGATGAATGATAATGATGATGTTGTCATGCTATTAATGAGTGTTTGGTTGTTACGGTTGTTAATGCCAACTTTAATGTTAATAAGACATTAAAGAATGTTAAAGATGATGAATGGAATTAAAGGATTAATTCCCCAATGTTCATAAGACTCAAACCGTAGTAAAGAGAAGTGAGATCATTGCTTAATGGTATAGTTAAGACCCTAGGATTGATTCATGAGCATTTTAGGGACATCAATAAGGAAACATGAATTAAATGATTAATTCCCAATTGTTTATAAGACATGAAGATTAAATGATAATAACAAGTTAATGATTGATGGTTGGTTAAAAGCCAATAGAATTGATTTTTGAATGCCCTAGGAAGCTTAACAAGGGTTCCCAACCCTTTCTGCCCAGATCAGTACAATCATTCTCCAGCGAGCATGATCGTGCTTAATAGATATCATGATCGTGCTTGACTTAAAAGTCAGCACGCCCATGTTGGGCGAAGCACGACCGTGCTCCCCTAAACAAAACAGACGCTGAAACAGGGACAAGGGTAGGTTCACCCAAATTGTCCCCATGATGTAATAAGACACCAAATGAAGTAAAGACAATATAGATAATTCAATGAAGACTTAACAAAGATAATTAAATACGAACATTAAGATGATTAAGACGGTGACGATGTGTTACCGCATGTTGTTGTACCTTGGTGCTTATTTTCTAGAGGAGGCCTTGGTGCTTATTGGTCATGGTGTTGTTGATGTTGAACCTTGGTGCTTATTGGCCAAGAGGACCTCGATGCTTATTAGTCAAGGTGTTAATGGTGATAAAACTTTGGTGCTTATTGGCCAAAGCGGAGGTAGTGATTATTTGATTGTGAGTTGTTGTTGCTCATGCATTCACGCATTGGAGATGTTAGTGGAGGATGTTCAACACAGGGGAGGTCGTCCGAGAGTAAGGCAATCTGGCCGTCCTCTGTGATTCATCCGAGAGTTAGGTGAATCTGCCCCCACCACTCCATCGTGGTGCATCTGAGAGTAAGGTGCATCGGCTATCCAAGGGGTTCACCCATGGTTTGGTGAACTACTGGCGTTGGTGCTTATTGGCCAATGTGGATATGTAACTCCAAAGTTGACTTCTTGAGGTAGATTGGATCCACATGCATAACAGAGTAGTGGAGTAGTCCTGCACCGCATAGCATACATTGTTGATATGATGAGAATGATATGAATATATTATGTACGTTGTTATGTTATAACATGCTTGATTGTGATGTATGCTCATCTTGCTAACAACTTCTTTTGTCGTTGTGTTTTGTACATGTTTCTTACTCCCCGTTTTTCTTTTGTTTGCTTTGCATGTATCTTTTATGCAGAGAACGGTGAGCAACTAGTTGAGGAGTGACTATGAGGAGACGCTACTAGTAGTTTAGGATTTCCCAGTTTTTAGTTTGTTTATCCGAGATGTTTCCGGACTTTGGTTATACCAGCTCTGTAATGTGACATCTGGGTTGGGTTTCCTTTATGGTTATTTTTTGTTATGTTTTCTTTTAAAAATTGTTTTATTTCCGGGTTGAGAAGCTTGTTACAATGTGGTATCTTTTACCTTGGTTTTCATTTTATTATAAACGATATGCATGTATTTATTTTATTTCATTTTATGCTTTATAAATACATGCGGGGTAGATGGTGTCATATTTAGTAGTATCAGAGCCAGGTCTGTCCTATCAGGCCATGGCATGAGTCTGTTATGAGTCTTCTGTGTGCTCTTGTTTGAATTGTGTATATTTATTATAGACAATAATGTGTAGTGAATAGGAACATATAGTTCTTCTTGCTTGGTTCTCTGTATTTAATAGTTGTCTTGAGCAAGTACAAGAACCAATGGCAGGAAGAGGTAGGAATGACTAGGCTATCGCTGATGCTTTGGCACTGCTTGCCAATGCAATAGGATAGAACTAGAACAACAACAATGGAGGACCAGTTGAGTTTCAGGGTCTGGATAAGTTCCAGCGGAACATTCCGCCCTCTTTCAAGGGAGCTTATGACCCTGAAGGTGCTCTTTTGTGGATGCGAGAGATTGAGAAGATCTTCCGGGCTATGGCGTGTAATGACATTCAAAAGCTCATCTTTGGGACTTTCATGCTGATAGAGGAAACTGAGCATTGGTGGGAGAATTGTCGCCAGTGTATGGAAGCTGAGGGTGCAGTGGTTACTTGGAATGTTCCTCCACACTTTTGGCTGAGGGTACAATGGTTACTTTTTAGCTGACATCCGCAATAAGAAGGAGGTGGAGTTCTTAGCTTTGAAGCAAGGAAATATGTCCGTGGGAGAGTATGATGCAAAGTTTGAAGAGCTTGCTCGTTACTACACACTTTATCAGTATGTGACTGATGATGGCTCCACGTGTGTGAAATTTGAGGATAGTCTGCGTCCAGAAATCAAGCAAGCTATCAGTTATCAGGAGATTCGTGTCTTTACAGTCTTGGTGAACAAGTGTAGGATCTTCGAAGATGCCTACAAATCCAGAGTGTCAAGCTACAAGAATTCAGATACTCAGGGAAATAGGAAGAATGATCGGAAGGACAAGGGAAAGCAACGTCTAGCTCCAGTTGGCAAAGACTTCAAGCAGGGTGGCAAGAAGCCACAGTTCTCTTCAGACATGTTTAGGAGTTGGGATTCTTCGGCTCCTAGACCCATCTGGTGCGGCAAGTGTGGACAGGATCATTACACCTCTCAGTTCGAGGAGACTGATGTCATCTGCTTCAAGTGTGAAAAATCTGGCCACATCAGCCGAAAATGTGGAGGAACAAAGTCAGAACCGCAGAGTGATAGCAAGAATTAAAGTTCCCAAGCCAATCGATCGAAGACCAGTGGAAAAGTCTTTACGCTTAGTGGAGCTGAGGCCTCCGAGTCCGAGGACTTGATCCAAGGTATGTGCCTCATTGATGGAACTCCTTTAGCTGTCTTGTTTGATTATGCGACTCACTCGTTTATATCATATGAATGTGCCAAAAATCTAAAATTGCCTGTGACCCTTCTTGAGTGTAATTTAATTGTTGCCACACCCACAAATAAACATGTTCTTACTTCACATGCATGCAAGAATTGTCTCATTACCATTGATGGTAGAAACTTTGTTGTTGATCTTGGATGTTTACCCCTAAAAGAACTTGATGTTATTCTTGGTATGGACTGGTTATCTTCCAACCATGTCATCTTGAACTGTGTTGATAAAACCATAGTTTTGGAACTCCTGTGGAGTCTAAGGATACAAGATTTCTCTCTGCCAACCAATTTAAGGCTTCTATGAAAGAAAAGGCCCAAGTTTACATGATGTTGTCTTCCCTGGAAGGAGAGAGTAAGCTTGATGCCTGAAGTGTTCCCTGGGGATGTTTATGAATTACCCCCTAAGAGAGATGTGGAGTACACCATAGACTTAGTACCGGGAATGGGACCCATATCCATAGCACCCTATAGGATGTCTCCTCTAGAACTAGCAAAGTTGAAGAAACAGTTGGAGGAACTGATCCAGAAATAGTTCATTAGGCCTAGCTTGTCCCCATGGGGAGTGCCAGTGTTGTTAGGAAAGAAGAAGGATGGCAACATGAGGTTGTGTGTCGACTATCGGCAACTCAACAAAGTGACCATTAAGAATATGTATCCCCTCCCTAGGATGGATGATCTTATGGACCAGCTGATAGGAGCTTGTGTTTTCTCCAAGATAGAATTGAGGTCAGAATACCAACAAATTCGAGTTAAGTCTGAGAACATCCCAAAGACTGCGTTTAGAAAGCGTTATGGTCACTATGAGTATTTTGTTATGCCCTTTGGTGTGACTAATGCTACTGCTGTGTTCATGGATTATATGAACAAAACCTTTCACCCTTACTTGGATAAGTTTGTGATGGTTTTCATAGATGACATCTTAGTATACTCCAAGACCAAGGAGGAACATGAGGAACACTTGAGGGTTGTCTTGCAGACCCTTAAAGAGAAGCAGTTGTATGCTAAGTTGTCTAAGTGCGAGCTTTGGCTTGAAGATGTGAGTTTCTTAGGACACGTCATCTCTAAAGGTGGGATATCTGACACCCTCTACCCCGCATATGTTTAAAGCATTACAAGATAATATAATTAAAATAAAACATACATCATTCATTAAAAATTTAAACCATCAACGGATAGAGAATACCACATGTATCAAGTCTCAAACGCGGAAAATAAAGCATAACGTAACATAAAAAGAAAAACCCAACCCTGATGTCACATTACAGAGCTGGTATAACCAATCCGGAATAAATCCTCGGATACAAACTGAAAACAGCTAACTAAACAAACTACTAAAAACTGGAAATCCTAACTAAAGAGTCGCGGCTCCTCGGTGTCACTTCTCAACTGGCTGCTCACCTTCCTCTGCATAAAAGATACAAGCCACAGCAGAAACATAGAAATAAGGAGTAAGAAACATGTATATGAATATAATGGCAAGGAAGCAGTTAGCAAGACGAGCATACAACAAACAAGCACGTTATAACAATAACAGCAACATAACATATAACATCATCATACAAACGTGTATGCTATGCAATGCAATTCTGCTCCACTACTCCATTATGCACTTGGATCCATCTATCTCAGGAAGTCAACTTCGGAGTTATATCTCCACATTGGCCAATAAGCACCAATGCTGGGGCAGTCCACCAAACCACGGATGGAGCCCTAGGAGAGCCGATGCACCTTACTCTCAGATGCACCACCACTGGTGCACATGATTCACTTGAATCGCCATGGACGGCAAGATCACCATAACTTGGGTAACCTCCCCTATGTTGAACATCCTCCACTAACATCTCCGATGCGTGAATGCATGCTCAACACAACATACATGCACAACCACCACCTCCGCTTGGGCCACTAGGCTACCCAAGTTTTAACACCATTAACACCTCGACCACTCGGCTATCGAGGATTAACGTTTATCTTTTCGTATTCATTAATTAAACACTCTAGTCGTTCTGCACTAGAGATTACCACTTTGACCACCAAGCATCAAGGTCCCCTTGGCCACTAGACTACCAGGGTACCGTATCATCATTAACACTCTAGCCATTAAGCACTAGAGATTACCACCTTGACCATCATGCATTAAGGCCCCCTTGGCCACTAGGCTACCAAGGTATAGAATCTTATCACTTGTATTTGGTCTTCATGTTCCGTTGGCATTTTAGTAAGTCTTTTAAAACATTGGGGTATAAACCCTTGTTTCTACACAATTCTGGTTTCTGTTCTGCTTAGGTGAGCACGGTCGTGCTGCCTGTTAAGCACGGGCGTGCTCAAAAGCGTGCCTAAGTTCTGGTTTGAACGAGAGCATGGGCGTGCTCCCTGTTGAGCATGGGCTTGCTCAAACGTGCGCCCTGCTGTTCTGGGCAGAAGGGCCACAGACCCTTAGCCAAAAGGATTGGGGACATCTCAGATTCAATCCTAAGGTGCTTCTAATCCATAACTCGTCAATTTCGTTAATATTGAATTAATGTTCATGTCATACAAATTAAAGGGGAATTAATCCTTTAGTTTCATTCCATTAATTGTCCCTAATCACTCAAGATCAATCCCTAAGGTTTAGCCAAGAACTGTCAACATTAACCTCACCTCTCATTACTAGGATTCAGTCTTATGAACAAAGGGTACAACCTCCCTTAAAGTGTTTAACATATTTAGCGTTTTAACATTAATGTGTCGTAACAACAGTCAACAGCCAATACATCATAATATCACAAATATGATAAACATCCAATCATGGCTACTCACATCATCATATTCATAACATGCATGTTCAATAACAACAACAATTAATTACCAACAGTCATGCCAAGATCATAATAGCAAATAGTTTATCATCAGATAACAATTACGCATATTGACATACAACATGTTATCAAACATAAAGGGTTATAGGAACCCTTCTTCTTACGCTACCCCCAAGCCTACATACTCATACTATTCCTTCTCCCCATACCTGGTATGAAGAATTCCCGATAAACCGAAGACACTCCTAAACCGGTTTCCCTCGAACGGCTCGACGAATGATCCCAAGCCTTGGTCAACACATACAGGGTTAACCCATTAGTTCCCAATTCATGAAACAGCAAAGGAACAGAAGAGGGAAGGACGTTTACCTTAGCTAATTGGCACTATCGCGTGATTGACTCTCCTAAAAGAGCGAGAACACCAAGAACAATTTGGGTTCCAAGGGGAAGAGAAGGAGAGGCTGCCGTCACACTTAGAGTTGCCTAAAGTGCCAATTTGAGGGTTGTAACTGGTAACCTTCACAATCTGATGTCTATATAAAGACTCAGACCTGAGCATGGTCGTGCTTACTGTTGAGCACGGGTGTGCTCAACTTAGCGCCAACGAGACGCGCCTGACTGCTGAGCACAGTCGTGCCCTCTAATGAGCACGGGCGTGCTCACATCAGCGTCAATGAGAGGCATGCAGCCTTAAGCACGGGCGTGCTAACTCATGAGCAAGGGCGTGCTTATGCGTCAGGAAGGGATTTTTAACTCAAAATCCCCACTTAGCCTACTATAAACTTTCCTAACAAACAAGGCACACATAAATGCGCTTACACGAAAAACAGGGTGTTACAATTCCACTCCCTTATAAAAATTCCGTCCTCGAAATATCTACTCACCTCGAACGAAGAGATGTGGGTACGCCTCCATCATCTTGCTCTTAAGCTCCTATGTAGCACTCTCCTCAGTTGCCCCACTCCAAACGACTTTAACCAAAGGAATCTCTTTGCCCCTCAACTGCTTCACCCTCCGATCCTCAACTCGAAGGGATTGTACCTCGAAAGTCAAATTCTCTTTTAACTGAATCGTGCCAGGGACTATCACATGGTTTGGGTCATGAATGTACTTACGAAGTTGTGACACATGAAAGACATTGTGTAGTTTAGACAAGAAAGGTGGCATTGCAATTTGGTACGCAACTTCACCGACTCTTTCGAGGATTTGGTAAGGGCCAATGAATTTGGGAGTAAGTTTCTTCGCTTTCATCACTCTACCGACCCTAGTTGTTGGTGTAACTCTCATGAATACATGATCGCCTTCTTGGAATTCGAGCGCCTTCCTCCTTTTGTAATGGTAGCTTTTCTGCCTACTCTGTGCCGTTCTCCTCACCTTCTCCGTGGTTTCTTGCACTATCTCAGGTCCTAACACCATACTATCACCAGGTCACTCCAACATAACGGTGTCCTACATCTCCTCCCATAAAGAGCTTCATAAGGTGTCATCCCAATACTGGAATGGAAGCTGTTGTTGTAGGTGAACTCTATTAGGGGCAAAAACTTGTCCCAACTACCCGACTGCTCTAGCACACAAGCTCTAAGCATGTCCTCTAAGGACTGGATGGTTCTCTCAGACTGACCATCCGTCTGTGGGTGGTAAGCTGAACTTAGCCTAAGCCTTGTTCCTAAGGCCTCATGCAAACTATTCTAAAACCTAGAGGTAAACCTCGGGTCTCTATCTGACACTATGCTAGAAGGTACACCATATAACCTAACTATCTCTTTGATGTACAGCCTGGTCAACTTTTCTAAAGAGTATTCCATGTTCATAGGGATAAAATGGGCGGACTTAGTCAGTCTATCCACAACAACCCATATAGCCTCAAAACTTGCTGGAGTCCTCGGGAGTCCAGACACAAAATCCATGGAGATATATCCCATTCTGGGATACTTAAAGGTTGCAACTTTCCTTATGGTTTCTGGTGTTCTATCTTAGCCTTTTGGCACACTAAACAAGCGTACACAAACTCAGCCACATCTTTCTTCATCCTAGGCCACCAAAACATCCTCTTTAAATCCTGATACATCTTAGTGGCACCTAGGTGCACACTCAATCCACTCCTATGTCCTTCTTCAAGGATAAAATTTTTAAGCTCCAGGATATTTGGTATACAAACTCTGTCTTTGAACCTCTCACTTCCGTCCTTAAAACTATGGTCTCTACCTTGAGCAAGCAACTCCCTCTGGTCTAAAGGAACTTATCTAACTTTTGGCCTTCTCTAATCTCATCCATCAAACTGTTGGTAACCTTCAAGGTTCCAAGCCTAATGCTCTTAGGGGTAACTTCCCAAGCTAAACTTAGGTCTCTAAACTTCTCGATCATATCCATCTCCCTAACCATCAAAGAGGAGACATGCAAGGTTTTTCTACTTAAAGCATCTGCCACTACATTGGCCTTTCCTGGGTGGTAGGTTAGATCAAACTCATAATCCTTTAAGATCTCCATCCACCTACGCTGTCTCATATTGAGCTCTTTCTGATCAAACAAATATTTCAAACTCTTATAATCACTAAAGACCTCGAACTTAGCTCCATAAAGGTAATGCCTCCAGATTTTTATGGTAAACACCACAGCTCCTAACTCTAGGTCATGGGTAGGGTAGTACTTCTTGTGGATTTTCAACTGCCTAGAAGCGTAAGCTACTACCTTACCATTTTGTATCAACACTCTACCTAAACCTTGCTTCGATGCATCACAATACACTACGAAAGGTTTACTAGGATCGGGTAAAACTAGAACTGGTGTTGATGTTAACCTATCCTTCAGGGTTTGGAAGCTCTCCTCACACTTAGAGTCCCACACAAACAACTATCCATTTTTGGTGAGATGGTTCAAGGATAAAGCTAACTTAGAGAAACCTTCTATGAACCTCCTATAGTACCCTTCCAAACCCAAGAAACTCCTAATCTCGGTCACTGACTTTGGCGCTTCCCAATGGAGCACCGTCTCTACCATAGCCCGATCAACGGCTATCCCACCTTTAGAGATAACGTGACCTAATAAACTCACCTCTTCTAAACAAAACTCGCACTTAGACAACTTAATATACAACTGTTTCTCCTTAAGGGTCTGCAAGACAACCCTTAAGTGTTCCTTTTGTTCCTCCTTATGGTCATTTCACTTATAAAGTGTCATGACTACTTATGACATCATGGATGACATCATGAGTCATCATGTTTGACTTGTTGTCCTGATCTCTTCGCGGGTCTCTGCAATTCTGTTCCCAATTCCGTCGATTTCCCGATTAGGGTTTTACGCGCGTTTCCTTTGAATATTTCGCCACGTATAAATTATAATATTTTATTTTTACGCGAAACTTTTCGGAAAAAATCCAAAATCGTTGTAAATATGATTTAAACCTAAACCATTTCGTTCACGAGTCAAAATTAGGTTTTCTGATCAGTAAAATCTTACTGTCAGTAAAAACGCAGACCGATTTCCGTTTGAATTTTCAACCCAAAATTTTACCGTAACCCTCTACCATAAGGTAGAGTTTGATATATGATTTTTTTTTTATCCAAAATCATTTTCTTGGTCTCAGATAAAAATATAAATTATTATATCTTTACCGATAATATAACGTATATAAAAAGTAGGGTGTTGCAAGGTAAGCATGCCCGTGGTACGCTAATCGAATGATGATAAGTTAGATAACTTAATTAAAGATTAATTAGGATAATTTAAGAATAACAAGTTGGCTAAGCCGGCGCCAATGGGTCGCCGCACGTTGATATGCTTTGGTGCTTTTTGGCCAAAGTGGCCTCGATGTTTTTGAGTCGAGGTGTTGTTGAACCTTGGTACTTTTTGGCCAAGGGTCCTTGACTCTTATGGGTTAAGGTGTTGATGTTGATGGTGATGAGCTTGGGTGCTTATTAGCCCAAGCGGAGGTGGCGGTTGCACATTTGTTTGATGTTGTGTTCATGCATTCAGGCATTAGAGTTGATAGTGGGGGAAGATCAACATAGGGGAGGTCGTCCTAGAGTACAGTGATCTGGCCATCCGCGGGTGATTCACCCAAGGTTTGGTGAATCGTGCATCCCCATGGTGGCGCATCCGAGAGTATGGTGCATCGGCTATCCAAGGGATTCACCCTTGGTTTGGTGAATTGCCGGCGTTGGTTCTTTTTGGCCTATATGTAACTCCGAAGTTGCCTTTCTGAGATAGTTTGGATCCACATGCATAATGGAGTAGCGGAGTAGAGTTGCACCGCATAACATATGTTGGTTGACTTAACATGTTGAATGTATATATTGATGTTATATATTGTATGTTGCTTTGTTATGCTATGATGTATGTTCATCTAGATTCCTATCTCCATGACGATATGTTTATACATTTTCTTACTCCCCGTTTTCTCTGCTCTTGTTTGGCATGTATCTTTTATATAGAGGACGGGGAGCAGCCAGTGGAGGAGTGACTCTGAGGAGCCGCGACTCTTTAGTTAGGATTTCCAAGATGCTTAGTTTGCTTTAGTTTCAGTTTAGTTTGTATTCCGAGGATTATTCCGAAACGTTATAATAGCTCTGTTTGTGACATTGGGGTTGGGTTCTTTTGATGTTATGTTTTATTTCTTTTAAACTATGTTTCTTTTTCCTCGTTGTTGAACTAGTTCATGTAGGACCTTTCTACCTATGTATGCTTTTTATTTTAATTAAATGAATATGCATGTTTTATTTTAATATCTTTACCTTTAAATGCTCTTTATAACATGCGGGGTAGAGGGTGTCACATTTAGTGGTATCAGAGCAAGTCTGTCCTATCAGGCCGTGGTATGAGTCTGTTGTGAGTCTGTTGTGTGCTCTTGCTTGAATTGTCTATACTTGTTATAGTCAATAATGCCCAATGTTAAAGTCTGTAGCTTTTTCCTACTTAAGTTCTCTGTATTTAATGGTTGTTTTGGACATTTACAGGAACTCATGGCAGAAAGAGGCAGAAACGATCAGGCTATTGCCGACGCATTGGCACTCCTTGCCCCTTGCCAATGCGATAGGACAAGTTCAGAACAACAGCAACTGAGGACCAACTGAGTTTCAGGGTCGCGACAAGTTGTGGTGGAATAATCTGCCATCTTTCAGAGGAGCTTATGACCCCGAAGGTGCTCTGTTGTGGTTGAGAGAGACAGAAAAGATCTTTCGAGCCATGGAATGCAATGATTAGCAACGAGTTACCTTTGCCACTTTAGTGCTCATTGAGGAGGCTGAGCACTGGTGGGAGAACTGCCGTTAGAGGATGGAGGCTGAGGGTACGACGGTCACGTGGAATTCTTACAAAGAAAGGTTCTTGGAGAAATATTTCCCTGCAAATATTCGTGACAAGAAAGAAATGGAATTCTTGGCGCTGAAGCAAGGGAATATGTTAGTGGGAGAGTATGCAATGAAGTTTGAGAAGATGGCTAGGTATTACACACCGTATCAGATTGTGGCTGATGATCGTTCTAAGTGTGTAAAGTTTGAGGATAGCCTTCGCCTAAAAATAAACCAGGTAATCAGTTACCAGGAGATCTGAGTCTTCCCAACCTTAGTGAACAAGTGTAGGATCTTTGAAGATGTCTACAAGCCCAGAGTGGCCAGTATCAAGGGTTCAGATAGCCAGGGCAACAGGAAGACCGAGCATAAGGGTAAGGGCAAACAATGTTTGTAACACCCCCCTTGGGCATTACTTTGTAACATGTGCGGAAATAAATAAAATAGTTATTTGCTGGTTGCTTTCGGAAAATTTATTTACTTTAGGTCAGAAAACTCGGTTGTAAAAAATTTCTTTCTGAATACTTCAACAAAGTAACAATCACATTAAACTTAATCATACGCATAAACTGGGGTTGTTCATAAATCAAGCCACCACAACATATAATTTTTCTTGAAATTATTTCCATATTGAGAAATACAAACCATACCAAGGATTTCAGAATCCCCTAAACCAATTTTCTGAAAATTACATAACACTCTATAAAAAGTCGACTGGATCTCACCACTAATACCAATATCTGCAAAGATCGGGCTTAGTATCCCCAATTGAAATTAAGACTTCCTCTGCACCATCCACTACCAATACTAAGGTACAGCGGCAAAAACAAGTAAAACCTGATATATTGTAAGGGTGAGACACCAATATATGGATATAAGCACGATAACTACATGCGTGACACACAAAACAACATGTAGTCATAAAAAGTCATATAGCATAAACTTCTCGGAATAACAAGTAATTTACCAATGGGTTTCATCCCCAAGCAGTCATTGTCCTTTATAAAAGAACTTAATGACACTACACAATTCAACATCTAACCTTATATCTAATCTCCCGGAGATTCACTCACCAAATAAATGAGCTGATCAGGCTCTTGAATGGCACATTGTCCAAACTCTTGGTACAATGGTCAACAACATAATGGCACATTATCCGAACTCCCGGCATAATGGTCAACAACATAATGGCACATCGCCCAAACATCCCGGCACGATGGTCAACAAAACAAATGGCACATCGTCCATTAAGGCACAATGGTCAACTCGAAATGGCACATTGACCATGAAGGCACAATGGTCAACTAAACATGAATATCACCATGATACCATGACTACTAAACACACTATAACATGAATATCCTCAAGATATCATGACTAACAAATAAACTATAACATGAATATCATCCAGATATCATGACTAACCACTACCGTATAACATGTCACCAAGATACCATGACTAACAGATACATCAAGACATGAAGATCATTAAGATATCATGATTAACAAATACTCTGTAACATGAATATCATCAAGATATCATGACTAACAAATAAATCGTTAAGTAAAACCCGTTTACAGAAAATCCTTTCTGTTGTAACTCTGTTATAAAAAGACAAACCATATTGAAATTCATTTTCTTTTGGAAACCCTTCTTTCCTAAATAACGTCTAATCTTCGTAAAATCATCTCTCCGAGAAACTCAAGTTCTTTAAAAACAAGATCTTAAAACTAATCCCATGTATGAATGATTACTGTTGTTTTTAAGAATGCGTTCCGTAATTATTGTCGGAATTCACCATCTGTTCGCATTTTAAAAACGTTTTAAGTCAAAACTTGCTCTTTTCCACTTAAATAATTTTCTAAAATCATAATTAAGTTATTCTCGAAGATTACTTTCATGGAATAAATTTTTATAATATAGTGGATTTATCCACCTAAAAATTAACGGTACAAAAATAATTTCACGGTTACGTCCTCACTATAACTTATAGTTCACTCTTACACCGATAAATCATTAAAATAATGATATTTTCAACTTTTTCTCATAAAAACTTTTGAACCCTTTAAACCTCATTACTTATTGAGCGCTGACCACTGCAGGCTTTTCAATCCACAAACAGCATCAACGTTTCATCGCCAATATTATAACAATTCACCCAGGCAGATCATGCATCAAAAAAATTATAATACATAACTGCAAATCAATAACACTGATAACATAACAGCATCAAATAAATTCCAAACAACCACATCCAACACGGATAAATATTACAAACCACACATTAAATCACACACATAGTTATCGGGAAAAATCCCTCAGGTAAGCTCCCCTTACCTCTTGAAGTTACAGTTTTCCTCTCGAAGTTTTCCTTCCGATTCGTTTCCGATTCCTCCTCACAACTTAGTACAATCACAACAATTATCCTTCATAGTAAATCACAACAACAAATTAACAATCAAACAACTAAATATACCTATGTTCCTACATGATGAGTTCGGCCATGACTAGCTAAATTAGCTAGAGATCTCAAAGTTTAACAAACTCTTGGATCAATGATCCTTAAGTATAAGAGATACATAATAAATTGTCACTTGACAAAGATTGGATCAAAAACTCCTCTAACTCAAATAGTTAGGGTTTCGGCCATGAGAGGGTTTTGTGGCTAAAGATTTATAAAATTCTTAAGTCTTTGGATTAGTGATCCTTAAGTACTTAAGACATAGGATTCGTGATTAATCAATAAAGATTGAATCAAAATCTTCCAAGTTCCTCCATGCATAGTTTCGGCCAAAGCATAAAAATATGGCAAGAAATTTTGGTTTGATACAAGAACTTGGATTCAACATCAATACATATTAGAAAGATGAGATATATGATCACTTTCTAAAAATTAAACAAAAGTTCCTCCACCCACTTTTTATAGAATTCGGTTTTGACTAATTAAATGGGGAGGAAAACTTTGTTTGCACCAACTCTTGGATTATGATAGTAGAGATGATAATAGGAACATAGAAATTGGTTTCACATTTTTAGGATTTTTCTATGATTTTCTAGACAATTTCAAAGTTTCTAGATCTAGGAATTGAAAATGATGAACATGGCATTGAAACATGAAAATATATGAAGAACATAGTGCTTAATGATGATGAGGATCATGGATTACCTCTTAGAATTGAAGAAAAGTGTAAGAATCACCAACTTGCTTCACAAATGGAGCTTTCTTGTGTTAGAGAGAAATGGAAGAATGGAGAGAAATGGAGAAGATGAAGGAAAGTGCAAGAATGATCTAGAGTCTTCAAGTGACCTCTAGAGTTTAAGAGCAACCCCAAGTCCATGGGCCTTTCGAAATTTTGGGCCAAGAAAGCCCAAGCCCAATTAATTTTGCACTTGAAAATCATTTAAGGCATAATGAAAACATAGGAAAATTTAAGACTAGAATTTGCTTCATGGAAATGAATCCTTGGCCATGAAATTGGGCCTTTTGGGTGCAGCCCTTAATGGGTTTGAATGTCAAGAAATTGGCCCATTTCACTTAGTGTATCATGGAAATAGTTTAGGGACCAAAATGCAATTAATAGAAAGTTTAAGGATAAAAATGCAATTGTTAAAAATTGCTAACATAACCCTAAGCCACATTAAACCTCTCACATGGATGACTTATCCTAAGAGAAGATAGGGTTTATCCACTTATTGAGTCTCAAAAACTCCCGTAATCGGCTCCGTCGTTTACCCGATTGAATATAACGCCCGTAAAACGTATATTCTTTCACTTGAAAATTCCCGATCAATAAAATTTGAGACCGGATTCCTTGTCCTCTCTGCTACATCGACCTCTCCTAATATCTCAGCTCCATAGTCGACTCCGTCGTTTGCCCGACTTATCCTCCGACTTAGGTTTGACGCATTTTCTTAACGATTACGTCCGAATAAAATAATAGTATTTCATTCCTAACGAATTTCTCCAAAATATGGAAAATTGTCCGGGGCAAAATATAAAACGTAATGGTTTCGCTCCAGAGTCAAAATTAGGGTTTCTGATCAGTAAAAACTTACTGTCAGTAAAAATGTAGAAAACGCAGACCGGTTTCCGTCTGAATTTTCATTCCAAAACTTCCCCATAACCTTATAAAAATAAGTATGACAGGGAAATGACCTTAGTTTATCCAAAGTCATTTTCTAAATCTCGGATAAAAATATAATCATTTATATAATTATTACCGATATTAGAAAGTCGAAAAATCGGGATGTTACAACGTTCGCTCCAGCCAGTCGGGATTTCAACCAAAGTGGCAAGAAGCCACAGTTTTCTTATGATAGGTCCAGGGGTGGTAACTCCAATACCGCTAGGCCCATGAAGTGCGGCAAGTGTGGCGCCCCAGATCACTTCACTACCCAGTGCAAGGAATGAGACGTCATCTGCTTTAGGTGTGGCAAGCCTGGCCACATCAGCCGGGAGTGTGAAGGAGCAAAGTCAGAACCTCCAAGTGGTAGCAAGAATCAGCAGTCTCAGGCTAATTGACTGAAGACCACTAGTAGAGTCTTTACTCTTAGTGGAGCTGAGGCCTCCGAGTCCGATGATTTGATCCAAGGTATGTGCTTAATTGATGGAACTCCTTTAACTGTCTTGTATGGTTCGAGTGCTACGCACTCGTTTATATCACATGATAGGGTCAAGAGTCTTAAACTGTCTGTTACCTTTCTTGAGTATGACTTGATTGTTGCCACACCGACAAACAAGCCTATTCTCACTTCACATGTATGCAAGAACTGTCATATTACCATTGATGGTAGAACCTTTACCGTTGATCTTGTAAGCTTACCTTTAAAATAGCTTGATATTATTCTTGGCATGGACTGGTTATCTTCCAACCATGTCCTTTTAAATTATTTTGATAAAACCTTAGTTTTTGGAACTCCTGTGGAGTCTAAGGATCCTAGATTTCTCTCTGCCAACCAAGTAAAGGCTTCGATGAAAGAAGAAGCCCAAGTGTACATGATGCTATCTTCCCTGGAAGTAGAGAGCCCTCCTGATGTTGGAAGTGTGCCTACTGTGCGGGAATTTCCTGAAGTGTTTCCGGGGGACGTTTATAACTTGCCCCCTGAGAGAGATGTTGAGTTCACCATAGATTTAGTGTCTGGCACAGGGCCAATATCCATAGCACCCTATAGAATGTCTCCTCTAAAGCTAGCTGAGTTGAAGAAACAGATAGAGGATCTGATACAAAAGTAGTTTATTAGGCCTAGCGTATCCCCATGGGGAGCGCCAGTGTTGCTAGTAAAGAAGAAGGATGACAGTATGAGGTTGTGTGTCGACTATCGACAGCGCAACAAGGTGACCATTACGAATTGGTATCCCCTCCCTGGGATTGATGACCTTATGGACCAGTTGATAGGAGCTTGTGTCTTCTCTAAGATAGATTTAAGGTCAGGGTACCATCAGATTCGGGTTAAGTCTGAGGACATCCCGAAGACAGCATTTAGGACGCGTTATAGCACTATGAGTACTTGGTTATGCCCTTTGGTGTGACCAATGCTCCTGCGATGTTCATGGACTACATGAACAAGACCTTTCACACTTACTTGGATAAGTTTGTGGTGGTTTTCATAGATGACATCTTAGTATACTCCAAGACCAAGGAGGAACATGAGGAACACTTGAGGGTTGTCTTGCAGACCCTTAAGGAGAAGCAGTTGCATGCTAAGTTGTCTAAGTATGAGTTTTGGCTAGAAGAGGTGAGTTTCTTAGGACATGTCATCTGTAAAGGTAGGATAGCCGTGGATTCGACTAAGGTTGAGACGGTGCTCCAGTAGGACGTGCCGAAGTCAGTAACCGAGATTAGGAGTTTCATGGGTTTAGTAGGGTACTATAGTAGGTTCATAGAAGGTTTCTCTAAGATAGCTTTGCCTTTGACCCATCTCACCAAGAAAGGACAGCTCTTTGTGTAGGACTCTAAGTGTGAGGAAAGTTTCCAAACCTTATAGGATAGGTTGACATCAGCACCAGTGTTAGTTTTGCCCGACCCTAGTGAACCTTTCGTAGTTTACTGCGATGCTTCTAAGCAAGGTTAGGGTGGTGTGTTGATGCAGAATGGTAAGGTAGTAGCTTTTGCCTCTAGGCATTTGAAATCCTATGAGAAGAACTACCCACCCATGACCTAGAGTTGGGAGCTGTGGTGTTTGCCTTAAAGATTTGGAGGCATTACCTTTATGGAGTGATGTTTGAGGTCTTTAGTGATCATAAGAGTTTGAAGTATCTCTTTGATCAGAAGGAATTGAATATGAGGCAACGTAGGTGGATGAAGTTTATAAGGACTATGAGTTTGATTTAACCTACCACCCAGGAAAGGCCAATGTAGTGGCGGATGCCACAAGTAGGAAAACCTTGCACGTCTCCGCTTTGATGGTTAGGGAGATGGATTTGATTGAGGAGTTTAGAGATCTAAGTTTAGCTTGGGAAGTAAGAACATTAGGCTTGGAACCTTGAAGGTTACCAACAGTTTGATGGATCAGGTTAGAGAAGGCCAGAAGATAGATAGGTTTCTCTTAGACCAGAAAAAGTTGCTTGCTCAAGGTAGAGACCTTAGTTTTAAGGAAGGAAGTGATGGAGTCTTAAGGTACAAGGATAGAGTTTGTATACCAGATGTTTCTGAGCTTAGGAAGTTGATCCTTGAAGAAGGACATTAGTTTGAGTGTGCACCCAGGTGCCACCAAGATGTACCAGGATCTTAAGCGCATGTTTTGGTGGGACAAGTTTTTGCTCCTAATAGAGTTCACCTACAACAATAGCTAGTTTCCATTCCAGTATTGGGATGGTACCTTATGAAGCTCTTTATGGGAGGAGATGTAGGACACCCTTGTGTTGGAATGAACCTGGTGACAATGTGGTGCTAGGTCTAGAAATAGTGGAAGAAAGCACAGAAAAGTGAGATGATTCAGGGAAAGATGAGAGTGGCACAGAGTAGGAAAAAGAGCTACCAAGACAAAAGTAGGAAGACGTGTTAAGTCTCTAAAATGTCTGCGTGCATTTTCCTAAGTTTTGATGAAAACTAAACATTGGGTAATGATTTAATTAACCTATTTTGTGGTTGCTAACCTGTCTACTTAGTGTACAGATCAGAAGATTACAAAACTCACCTGTCTGTCTACCTAAGTCTCACCTGTCTGTAGTAGCCAAGAAGTCAACCTGTCTGCTGACTAGGA